>JAWQFJ010013101.1:60000-110683 GCA_034096865.1 Theodoxus fluviatilis | reverse complement strand
AAAAACTATTCTAAGCGACAGTTAAGTTGTGAGGATGTTTTGACGTGAACCACTTTGGTTCAACCCAGACATACATGTCATATTCATAAAAGACTGGTACAACAAAAATGTTATATATACGTGATATCCTTGATCCAACAGGAACATGGAAGACATTCGAAGAATGTAAAAGGCAATTTGGCTTAGCAGGGACTTTTTTAGACTATGAGCAACTTAAAAGAAAAATTCCGAAGGAATGGGTGGAAATAATTCGTAATTCGGGCGGCAAAGTAACCCAGCAGCGTCAACATCAAATTTGCATCAGAAATCTAACATCAGCCAAAACAGGGCTAAGAAACATTTATAACACCATGATTCAAACTCGAGATATATCGACTGGTCAGAAAAAATGGGAGCGGATATATCCCAACATATCATGGAATGAAATATGTGAAGCAACCAGGGCTGCCACAACCTCTACATACCTTAAAAGTGTCCAATATAAAATTAACAATCACATAATATATACAAATAGACTCCTCCACCGGATAGGAATAAAGAACAGTGAAAAATGTGATTTTTGCGGAGAAGGCAGCGAAACAATAACTCACCTATTTGTAGAATGCCCAATAGTATGTAGCTTCTGGGCGGATATGTCAGAATTCCTTCACAAGAACACAGACCTAACTTTACCAACGAGTCCTCAAAATTTACTCTTTGGTACAGCTCCTCATAACAAACTGATTAATCACATTCTGCTGTTGGGAAAATCTTTCATTCACAACTGTAAATATAGAAGTTGTCAACCAAACACTAAGGGCTTCCTGAACATTTTACGACAAAACGCAATAATTGAAAAATTCATTGCCCAAAGCAGCAACAACACTGACAACTACATCAATAAATGGGGTGACCTGTGCACTATTTTAGGAGGTACTACTCCTGAATGTTAGCACGAGATAAACTCTCTCTCTCTCCCTCCCTCTCTCTCTCTCTCTCTCTCTCTCTCTCTCTCTCTCTCTCTCTCTCTCTCTCACGCACGCGCACGCGCGCGCAGCACCAATCTACAGCATGTGTCTAATCCTTCCTTTTCGATTTCGCTTTTCGTAGAAGGATTAGCACTTTTTTCTCTCTTTTTTTGTTCTTTTTTATTAATTTTGTTCTTCCTGAGATCCTTAATAAAAAAAAAAAAAAAAAAAACTCTCCTGCCCCTCCATTCACCCCCCCCCCTATTCCCTCACTCCTTTATCCAGTAGTTTAAACAGTGGAGCTACTCCTTCATTTTCGATTTCGTACAGAAGGAGATAATTATTAGTTAAAGTAGTTTATATATGTGTATGTTTGTATGTGTACTTTCATATATGTATCCACTTCTTCATTAATAAACATATTGAAACTTAAAAAAAAAATTAAAAAAAAAAAAATCAATAGAGAAATAAATAGAGAAATAAATAGAGAAATAAATAAATAGAGTCCCGAAAGATTGTGGCGGACCCTTCCCACCCTGCTTGTCCCCTCTTCCAGCTCCTTCCCTCTGGGCGTCGTTTCAGGTCCCTCAAAACGCGCACATGCCGTTTCCAGAACTCATTCTCCCCACGGCGATGATGGAACTCAACGCTGTCCAGAACCCCCGCAGGCATATTTGCCGCCGCTGATCCTGTCGGCGGTGCGCACACACTTCTCCACATCTGTGACAGTGACACTTTCTCTTTTGCGCTTTCTCTGGGACATATGGACTGCTACTGAGTGTAGGGGAGGGGGGAGAGTTGGTCTTCTTGTAGCTTTCACTTGTGCAGGGCTGTTTTTGTATTGTTCTATTGTATACTTTTTATGTGGTGACGGGGGGTGGGATGGGGGGGGGGGGGTACGTCTTAGTGGTCGTGTCTCTGTCCATATGTATTATTTATTGTCTTTATGTATTCGTCAGTCACTTAAAAGGGTGTGTGTGTGTGTATTATTCTTAGTTTGTACCTCTTTTGTCAACAGTTCTTAAACAGTAACTTTAACTGTTCATTGTATATTGCCCCATTTACCACTTAACCCTTTGGTTCCAGATGCAGTCTTACCTCTTGTCTGTGTGCTGCTGCGTGTGTGGCGTGAGTGAGGTACATAGGGAAATGTCCATATGTTTTTTGTATAAACGGCGTGTTAGGGTGTGAAAGTGATGCATGCGTTTGGCTTTTTGTTTTGTTTCTTTTAGCCTTCATCACTTAGTTTTCCTCGTGCTGTTTTTTTTTAATGATGTCACTTGGCGAAATAAATTACTGTGAACTGTGCTTATTCACATACAAATATTTTACATTGAAATCTTGCCTGTTCACACAAACAGCTCACAAGGTTACATTTTCAAATAAAATGACAAAATATAATGAGATAGGCGAGCATGCTTTGGGGTTGGACGATGTGCGAGGCGCAGTGCCGTGGTTCTATCCCTGGGATGGAGAAATCTGGGTTTATTTAAATATCGTGACAATGTGGGATGTTATACTGGCTGCTACCTTGTGTCGTTAGCTTTGGTTCAAACGTCTACGACGGGCCAAAGCAGAAAGACAAAAAATATTTACAGGAACTTCCCAACCCTTCAAACTTGTTTAAAATATAAAAGGCATAAATGATTGACAGAGCTAGATACTTAAAACAAATTTCGACCTATGAGTTCTATGAGATGGAGAGATGGATGGATGCATGCATGCATGGAATACATGGATGGATGGATGGATGGATGGATGGATGGATGGATGGATGGATGGATGGATGGATGGATGGATGGGTGGGTGGATGGATGGATGGATGGATGGATGGATGGATTGATGGATGGATGGTGGATGGATGGATGGGTGGAGTGGATGGATGGATGGATGGATGGATGGTGGAGTGGAGGAGGATGGATGGATGGATGGATGGATGGATGGATGGATGGATGGATGGATGGATGGATGGATGGATGGGTGGGTGGGTGGGTGGGTGGGCGGGTGGGTGGAGGGAGGGAGGGTTGGTTGGGAGGGAGGGAGGGAGGGAGGGAGGGTTGGTTGGGGGAGGGAGGGAGGGAGGGAGGGAGGGGTGTATGGATGGATGCAGGGATGGATGCAGGGATGGATGCAGGGATGGATGCAGGGATGGATGGATGTTTGGATGGATGCATACATGCATAGATAAACAGACATAAGGACACAGTCTAAGCAGAAACTTACTTTGACCTTGAATAGGATTAATTTTTTTACACCTTAACCACTATACAAAATTTTTAAGACTAGTTTCACACTCTGTTTATACAAAATAAGCTCATTTTCTTCTTCAATCAAATAGACAACATAAAAGCCGAAAGAGTAAGCCAGGAACACAAACTTTAATTCACAATTAGAATAACCCTAAACCCCTACTATTACCCATAACCAAGATTTGTTTATCTAAAGACTAGCACCACACTAACAATTCTTATTAGGCGAGCAGCCCACAATTATCAACTGTCTAAAACTAGCCATTATCATAAACAACCACCAGTTAGAATCTATTATTTCATTGACACAAGGAGGATTTGTCAAGACTCCACAATTAGCTGTATCCAACAGTCATCCAAAACCTCCTTCACAGTTCAGGCAACCTCAGTTCATCCATGACTAAGCAGGACAGCCAGGCCAAGCTGGCAGAGGTCATGCCATCAGATTTCTACAAGCAACTCAGACTGGGTGCCCAGTATGCCTGAAACCAGACTGGACTTCAGGCAGAATGTGTTTCCACTGGAGACCTCTCAGGAACTGTACCAGTCAAGGAAGAGCAGGGAGAAGGCACACACCAGGATGATGAAGAGGATCCAGACCCGGACATCAGCCTTGTTCTTCATGGCCTGCAGTTGCAGATGTGATCCTTGATCAATGATGTCACCAAATCCAAGTCATCACCATCACCATCTTCATTATCAACATTCCAGGAAACAGATTCACTCTTGACCTTCCATTGAAGTGTGTACCAAGATATTTTTATACCAAGGACCCTTTCTGAACTCACAATTTTAACATCATAGAAAGGGGGAAAATGTTTCATATTTTTCTAATTATTCATCAATTTTGTTATATAAAACTAAAAGCAGCTGAGGAGCTCTCCCTGCTCAACTGCATGGGTCTATTGGAAAAGCTCAAGACATGCCTCCTTCAAAATGCAAGCACTGAAGCATCACAAAACAATTCAGACAAGCTATAGTGTCAAGACCTGACTGAGATTTTGGCAAGAAATTATTTTCACGTCTTACCTTTCTCACTTCTTCATTGCCATCCATGATGTTTTCAGAGGTTCCCACAGCCAAATTGCTGATCCTATTAATGTCTTTTTCCTGGGTTGGAAAAAGAAAATACGATTTAAGCAAATTAAATAAACAAATCAGACATGACTCTTCATGTGAGCAATGAAGATGCACATGTTGTTAATTTCATTATTACAAGGCACATCATGGTGGGTGTGACGAGAACACACTTCCTCGCTCTGTCGTTGTTATTGATTCTCCAGTGGGGTGGGTAAGAGTGTGTGTCTGCCAACCCTGTAAGGTATTGTAGAGTGGTCTGCCAACCTTTGAAATTGTAGTAGGATGCGCCCTGTTCATTCAGGATTTGTGAGAGACAAGTGGTAAACGAATCCTGACTCTTGCCTAATGTAAGAATTACTCAGTAAAGCGTTTTATCTGAGATTAATCATATCTTGATTGAAGATTTCAGATTAGCCAATCAACATGGGACCTTTGGAAGTCTGCCTAATGATGGTGTTTGGTTGATGGATCAATCAGAAATGACTTGCAGATGACATGTGATCGAATAAGAGCTTATATGGCCGATTAATGATTGGTCCTTAGTATTTATATAGTCGATCGGTGATTGGTCCTTTGAGTGAAAACGCTACTCAAGACACCTCACGTGTGTTGTGATTGGTCGAGAAAGACTCAAAGTTTTTAGCGCCAGTATAAAACCCCTGCATCCCCGTAGATCGAGGCGCGAGTACCATATTTCTGGAGACAGTCACAGTGTGTGAGGCGCCCTGTCTGGAAACCCACGTGGAGCAAGCCATCTTTGCGTTGAAAGCCCAAGTCCATGAAGAACTGCAGCCTCGACCCGTCTTCACGACTCGAAACCCCTCGCTACGTCTAGAAGGAAAGCCCAATGTCCCGAGCGGAGTTTGTCAACCCCTGCCGCTGCGAGAGAGGCGCGTCGTCTGCTTCACGCACACGCTCTGCCTGAGTCTGTCTACGTTGCGAATTAACTCATTCCCCTGGAGCTCTACCGCCCAGCACCTAGAGTCGCCCAAGTCGACAAGTTTAACAGCGGGACTGTCAAAGCCTGCCTGTCTACAAGCCTCGACGCTGAGGAAAAGCCTGCCTGTCTACAAGCCTCGACGCTGAGGAAAAGCCTGCCTGTCTACAAGCCTCGACGCTGAGGAAAAGCCTGCCTGTCTACAAGCCTCGACGCTGAGGAAAAGACTGCCTGCCTACAAGCCTCGATGCTGAGGAAAAGCCTGCCTGTCTACAAGCCTCGATGCTGAGGCAAAGCCTGCCTGCCTACAAGCCTCGACGCTGAGGAAAAGCCTGCCTGTCTACAAGCCTCGATGCTGAGGAAAAGCCTGCCTGTCTACAAGCCTCGATGCTGAGGAAAAGCCTGCCTGTCTACAAGCCTCGATGCTGAGGAAAAGCCTGCCTGTCTACAAGCCTCGATGCTGAGGAAAAGCCTGCCTGTCTACAAGCCTCGACGCTGAGGCAAAGCGAAAATCTGCCCCTCTTCATGACTCGTCGCCTAGTCTGACCAGACCGCTGGGTGGAAAAAACCCCAGCTCTCGAAGTTTCGTCGAGGCGCGTGTGTGTGTGTGAGTGCCCCGCTGAGCACTGGATACCCCCTTCCCCTCCCCTTCCACGTGCATTCATCGAGCTCAGCCATGGAGGCCTCTGATTGGCTGGACCTCCTCATTTACCAGTTAAGTATCGTTATGTAGGGTTGGCAGACCACCTATATATTAGAATTTGGGAAAGTGGTTTTGGAATTCCTGTTGTTGCATAAATAATATTAGTATCTGACTTATAGTGTCCATCGCTCTCTTAGGATTTTGATTATAGAGGAATTAAAGTACTTTTGTTTGTGATTTGTGTCCTCACCTTCATTTCAGACTTGTTCCATCATTGTTTGATGAATGAGTGAGAAGGGTTGCGAGTAGACAGAGTGTGTAGTTTTACCCCAAGACTGATTGATATATAAACGACCCAAATTGGAAATAAAATGAACCTGTAACTCGTAACAGTGGGCTGTTATGGGCTAAATACCATTATGGTTACCCAAGAATTCTCAACTACAGAGCTACTTCTCTCGATCGACCTCCCCAAGAACGACTTTACCCAATTCCTAACCAGTTGGCTTCTGACCAACTTTGTTCTTTGAACACCCTTCCCTGAACAACTACCTCCAGGACCGGACTAATGACCTTCTCCTAGCTACTTTTATGACCCCAATGATAGTTTGAATGAGTTCATCTAGCCTCGTGACTCAAGTCCATGCAGCCTGGAGCACTTAACAGCCACAAGACTCAGCTGAGCTCATCAGGCTGGCTGATCAAAATGTCATGATTTTGGCCCAGATGTAAGACTGCAAAGCGCAAAGTTGACATTTTTCAACAATATGTCCAAGTTTCAATCAAGTATGCCTCCCCACCGTAATTAAAAAGGGCTGCAGCAAGCAGAAAATAATGAAAGCATTAAATTCTAACTTTAGAAGAAAGTATGGTTGGGTTTGTTGGTTTTATTTGTTTGTTTTTTAATGGAAAGAAGCAAACATGGGGGGGAGGGGAAAGTATACATTGCGGTTCTCATTATTATCAATCATCAATATCAATCATCAGCATCAATATCAATCATCAGCATCCCATTACTTTCATGAATTTGTTCCTAGACAAACAAGAGATCTAAATAAAAAGAACAGCAAAGGAGGAAGTCTACTGTGTAGTCGGGGTGGATGGGAAGGGGTGGGGTTGTTTTTTAAAAAGTTTTTTTAGGGAGTTTATCTCCTTCTAGGTGAAAAAAGAACAAAAGAGAAGGTGATGTATTATAAGTTGTTAAGAGAGAAAGAGTGAGAGAGAGAGAGAGAGGGGAGGGGGGGGGGGGGGGGGGAAGGGTGTATATGAAGGGTATGCAAAATAAGAAATGTAAGGGCATCTGATGGTGAAGAAGTGGATGCTGGTCGAGATGGAGTGATGAGGATTTCACAGCGCCGAATTGTGTCGAGTGGCATTTCCGATACAAGTCAATGTACTGTAATGTACAGTATATTAATTCATTATATAAAATTGTTCCCTTTGGTCTTAAAATGTTCAAGGGTCTGGCTGATTTTTGTGCTATATTTTTCAGTTTGAATCACCTGTATTATGTATCTGGTCAAATCTTGAATATTTGGTTTTTCCTCCTTCTGCTTACAATAATAAATATGTTTTCTAGTTAGGGTTAATATGTGATTTACTGCTTTACTTCCCTGCAAAGCTCCAAATAATTTTTTGAAAGTGGTGAATTTGACAACCTGGTCTAGTTTTTGAGATATAAACAATTCAATATTGTCCCAGAGAATCTTGGTAAATGGACAAAGGAGAAAAACATGTTCTAATGTCTCTCATTCGTTTCTACACATGCTGCACCTGTCGTCGTTTGACAGTCGTATTGCTTTTAGAAATACATTAGTAGGTAGGATTCTGTGTAAAAGCTTGAACTGAAATGATATTGTTTGCGTGTCTGGGTTAGCCCATTTATTTAATGTGTGACACTTCTTCCATGGAAGGTTGTAGTCGGACAGGTTTCTTGACCATTTTTCATGACCTGCAGGTAAAGAATTATTTTTTGTTAGAGTGTCATAGAAAAAAGTAATGCCTCTCTTTGCTTTGGTTTCCAATATTTCCCTAATTGGAGAAGAACTGGGAATATCTAGCATAGATTGATTAGTTACGTGTGAGGATATCTTTCCATCTCCCCGGGATGTTATGCACTATTCTGTTGTATAATAAAAATTGCCATTAATCTGGTATTGTGACATTATTTCAGAAAATAATTTTGGTTGACCTTTCACATTGACGATATCTCTGACTGAATTTATGCCGGCGTTGTACCACTCAAGGTTGAACAAGTACTTATCTTTCAGGGAAGGATTGTTCCACAAAGATTGAGAGAGGACCTGTTCTACCGTTGATGGTTGATCAAATTTTGTTAATATCTCATTCCAATGGCTGAAAACTTCTTTCCAAAATGGATTCAGTCCTGCGATGGTTTCAGGGTCGATGCAGCCTCCTGTCTTCAGTAAGATTTCACATTTATGGTCCGTAAAAGATATATAGTTGCGTGTGAAGTTATGCAGTAAACGTCTCATCCAAGTCAATTTTAGAGCTTTGTCAAAGCTATCTACATCTATCATTCCCAATCCTCCCTCACTGCATTCTTTTATCATTACATCTCTTTTTATTTTGCTAGGTTTACCGTTCCAGAGAAACTGGAAGCATGTTTTGCTGATTTCCTTTATTATATTGTCTGGGGGTCGAGGAATGTTTATCAGATAATAAGTCAATTTAGAGAGTGCTAGTGTCTTTATGATTTTGACTTTTCCGATAAGTGTGAGGTTTCTCCCTCTCCATGCTTTGAGCATATTCTTTACTTTTCCTACAAGTCCTTCATAGTTTAATTTAGGGACATCCGATATGCTGGCGAAGAATGTGATTCCAAGAACTTTAAAGGGACCTTGATTCCAATCTAAATTGTAAGACTAAAAATTCGTGCATTTTCTCTAACAGTAAAGATCAAGCTCTTTTGTTGTTGATTTGTTTATAGTTGTAATAGTCTTTTTTTAAATCTATTACCAGATTCCATCCCCCCCCCCCCCCCCCCCCCCCCCCCCGAATAATAGAACTATTACCCATCTCTTCTATTTCACAAAATAGATCTGTGAAGAAATTCGGATCATCCCAGTTAGGCCCATATACACTACATATAGTTATGTTTTGTTCTTGCATAGTCAAATCAGCCGTTACATAATTTCCTCCTTGATGTATGAGTATTATTTTTATTTTGTACTCAAAAGTGTTATAAAATAGTAATGCTGTGCCTCTCGAGTTGGAGCTGTAAGGAGCTATTTTGCCTTCAACTCCCCATTCCATAAGTGTTGTGCGAGCTTTTTCTTTTTCTAAATGGGTGACCTGCAGGAAAATTTTCCCAGGTGTTTTGGATCTCAAGTAGTCTAGAACATCTCATCTTTTTCGTCGATCCGCCAGACCCCGGCAATTCATTGTAAGTATCTTGATGTATTGAGTTGTCATATAAAATTCTCTTTTGCTTTTGCAGTAGTCGTACACATTATTTAGAATTTCAAAATCTATTGAGCAGTTAGTTTTGATTATCTTGACACAATTTTTGGATAAACTAAAAGTAGGGAGACGGGAACAAGAAAAAATGTTCATTTGAAGGTTTAAACAAGAAGGGCAAAGCCCATATGACTCACATGCTTGACCTTGACCTTTACATGACCTTGATCTTCAGGTGACCTTCAAGGTCAAGGCCAATCAACTACACCTAGCAATGACACCATACACTAAACTAAGAAATGCTTTACACATTTATTATACCAAAATACATGTGGCCTTGACCCAAGGTCAAGGTCATCCAAGGTCATGCAACACAAAGCTATTATTTCAAGACATAGGAAGCACAATGGTGATTATTGGCACTTTCTACCATGAGATATGGTCACTTTTAGTGGTTCACTACCCCATTTTGGTCACATTTCATAAGGGTCAAAGTGACCTTGACCTTGATGATATGTGACCAAATGTGCCTCATGATGAAAGTATAACATGTGCCCCACATAATTATTAAGTTTGAAACAGTTATCTTCCATAGTTCAGGGTCAAGGTCACTTCAAAATATGTATACAATCCAACTTTGAAGAGCTCCTGTGACCTTGACCTTGAAGCAAGGTCAACCAAACTGGTATCAAAAGATAGGGATTACTTTGCCCTATATACCATGTATAGGTGAGGTATCCAATCTCAAAAACTTCAGAGAAAATTGAGAAAATGTGAAAAATGGCTGTTGTTTAGACAACATTTATGGCCCCTGCGACCTTGACCTTGAAGCAAGGTTAAGTCACTATGTGTGTTTTTTGAGGTCTTGTCATCATACACCATCATGCCACATTTGGTGTTGATAGACTTAGTAGTCTCTGAGAAAAATCCAACGTTAAAGTTTTCGGACGCCCGGACGCCCAGACGGACGAAACGGGTGAGTACATAGACTCACTTTTGCTTCGCATGTGAGTCAAAAAAGGCATATAGAATATAAACATTAGGGGGTGGGGGGAGTGTTAAAAGTCACAAGTTGGATGATAATCATTAGGAACTGAGCTTGCCCATCCGTCCCCACCCTTCGCTTTCTTCATGCGTCCACTGTATTAACATGGGGGTGGGGGGTGGGGGTGGGGGGGACTTACATCATGTCAATTTCATAGCTCAACTCTAACAGGATGCCACAAATCAAACACAAAGAAGAAACCACTTGCGGCTTAGCCAAATCCTTGACAAAAACAAGAGACAAACTCCACAATCCTCTTCAGTTTGCAATAATAGGCAACAAATGATCAACTAACGCACAATCAGCAGATCTACATGTATTTTCTAGCCCACATGAACTTACATATGTAGGTACAGGAACACTATCACAATTTAGATTCAATAAGAACACACACACACGCACACACACACACACACACACACACACACACACACCTGGCATTATGTCAATTTTGGGACAATTTTTGCAGGCCAGCACAAATCAAACGAAAAGAACATCATTAAGACCCAACAGTTCAGTATTTGACAAACTGTACACTCCTCATAGGGGGGGGGAGGGGGAGGAGGAGGAGGAGCAGATATCACAATTTAGATTCAATAAGAACACACACACACACACACACACACACACACACACACACACACACACACACACACAGTCACATACCTGACATTATGCCAATATTGGGACCCAGACAAAGGGTGTAAGTCGCTATAAAAAACCACACCTTTACCTTTACCTTTTACAATTTTAGCAAGCAAGCATAAATCAAACAAAAAGATCATTAAAACCCAGCAGTTCAATATTTGACCAAAAAAACTGCACACTCCTCATACAAAATGCAATAACGGATAAACAGATAGCAAGTGAACAGCTAGGACATTATCCGTAAATTGGGAAGGGGGGAGGGGGAGGGGGGTGGGGGTGGGGTTGGGGGGTGGGGTTGGGGGTAAGCAGCAGCGAATATCACAATTTAGATTCAATAGAAACACACACACACACACACACACACACACACACACACACACACACACACACACACACACACACACACACACAGAGTCACACACCTGACATTATGTCAATATTGGGACAATTTTAGCAAGCAAGCATAGATCAAACGAAAAGAACATCATTAATACGAGTATGGTTGGTTATCATGTGAGGTGACGCTCGGTGTACAGTTTGATTGGTGCATCATTTGTTTGGTGTTCATTCCTTTGTTTGGTGTATTGTTTACTAGGTGTGTTGTTCATCTAGTGCATTGTTCATTTGGTATAGTATGTGTTTGGTGTATAGTTCACTTGATGCATCTTTGGTGTATCCTTCTCTCGGACCATCGTTTGGTGTAATAGTTCTTTTGTTTATCATGTATATGACATATCTTTCACATGATGTAATATCCATCATTTTGATTGTGCCTGCCTGACTACATGTATATCTGGGCTCAGAGTTCAGACGGCATAACACGGACTGTATGATGAAAATCTTAAACCCCTCCATTTAAGGCTCTCCCATTCAAGACCCTGTTTTCTGTAAAATTTCAAGGTCATAATTGGGAGTAGCATTGCATTTGCTAAAGACACACACTTTGTTACTCATGGGGGAGCTTTGTACTGCTTCCTAGCATCTTCTTCTGTCCATCTGAACAGAATGGTGTTTTTCGATACACCTGGATAGGAATTCTAGTTGCCAGAGCAGACTTGGGATTGGAAGGCAGGCAGTAGGGTCCCCAGTCCTTGTTGAGAGAGGGCTAGCCTGCAGAGATGTATATCGCCTTCTTGATCCCCTTTGGAACTGCCTTTGCTCCTAGTTCAGGATGCTGACATTTTCCTGAAAGAAGCTGTGTCCCAAGCTGTGTTCATGTGCTCTCCCACCAGCACGGACTCTCTCTGGTGTTCCTTGATCCTTTTCATTGGATTTCATTGTGTCTCTCCTTTGCAGTACTGGGGCAGACCTGGCACTGCACTGTGTAGACACTTTCAGACAGAATGAACATATCTGGTTTGTCTTTGGAGGTTACCAGTTTGTTCCTGATCACGTGGTACAACTTGGCCTGAGTGGAGTTCCATTCTTGTGCATCTTGTGGCTGTGGCCCTTTGTAACTTCTGTGCTATTAGAGATGATCATGTAGCCCCTGCAGGGTGGACTGTTGCTACTGGTGGAGAGATGGGCACTGGTCTTGTTGCTGCCTGGCAAGTTCCAAGCCCATTTTGCATACCCAAAGATACTGAAGACCTCTTGGATGTGCCCGGGTTCCTCTGTCAGTGGTTTTTCCATTGAGCAGATGGTTTGGGCTCTGTGGTCCACAGCATTCATGTTGAGGATGCAGATGGTGTAACCCATGTAGCAGTTCCAGTATCATTGAGGTGAAAAGAATGAGCCTAAGGCTTCTCCTAGAAGTCCTCCATAACAGGCTGGTTACAACAGGTGTTACAGTTGAGCCCATGGGTGTTCCCTTTGTTTGTGAGAAAAAATTGCCTTGAAATGTGAAGTGAAACATCATTAGGCAACACAGGAGTGGTCTACAGATGTGTTCGGCTGACAACATGGTTCTCTGCCAGAGGACATGGGTCTTGATCAATCTGTTATGGATGATGTTCACACTTTCCTCACCTGAAATGCTGGTAAACAGTGCTGTCATATCATAGGACACCATGATCTCATCTGTACTGATGATGAAGGAGGAGAGTTTCTGTACCAGGTCTGTGCCATTAAGGTTGCCTTTATTAGTACATGTACTGATATGCAATGACAGACATGTAATAAACGTACCATGGTTGGAAAATAAACATAACATAGCCAACACAAGGAGGAATAATCGGGTTTTTTGCTACATCACCATCTAAGACTGCAGAGGACAAACATACATATAAAAAAACAAGCAAGTAAAGAAAAATTACCTGCACCAATATTTTCTCTGTGAAAATTTCTTGTAGTTTGGCAATCTCCACCACTTTTCCTTCAATTTGTCTGAAAAAGAGTCATGTTTCCATAGAGACCCACTAGAAAGCTCAGCTACTTTTAGCAAGGGGAATCGGTGAAATAGTAAATTCATATAATTTCAATGGTAGCAAGAAACACCCAACGGAGCGAGGCATCAGACTGTCTTCAGAGGAAGAGCCCCTGTCGACAAGTGTTTCGGCCCTTTAAACTAATTTCAATGGTAAGTAAGCATTGGGCATTTTTTAATGGAGATTAAACTTATTTGGGGGTGTGGGAAAATCACATTGTCATATGCAATAGACGCACTGAATCTGGGTAAATAACTTGCCGATACAAAATTGAGAGCCCAGAGAATAAAAAAGGAATGCAAACTTTGTTTTAAATTAACTATAAAATCACACTATCCTGGCATGCTCAAGTAGCAAGTGTGCTGTTGTTTTCAAGTGTGTATATATGTGCAGTTATGTGCATTAAAGCATATAGAGAGTTTATGAATGCATGTATTGTTGTGCATGAGTGTATGTTTGCGTGCATCAACAAATGTATACACAATGTGCATGCATGCAAGTGTGCATGTATGCATTCTTTTGCACTAGCACCTCTGCTCAAGTAAGTTAAAGTTGTGTGAGTATACCTATGTGCATGTTCATGTGTGCGTGTGTGTGTGTGTGTGTGTGTGTGAGAGAGAGAGAGAGAGAGAGAGAGAGAGAGAGAGAGAGAGAGAGAGAGAGAGAGAGAGAGAGAGAGAGAGACTGTGTTTGCCCACTGATCTGGACACCAAGGTAATTTGCCCTTGCTGCCGCAGGCTCTGCCCATATAAGTTTAAGACTGCCCTTTTGTCTCTCGCACCACTGACGTCTTTGTTGAAAGTAATGCACCAATGCTTGTGAGTACATATGCTTGAGTGCACGCATGCATGTATGCATGCATGTGTTTGTGCATGTTTGTGCATGTGTGTGCATGCATGTGTGTGTGTGTGTGTGTGTGTGTACCTCTAGGTGTGTGCACATGACCACATGCATGCATCTGTGTGTATGTGTGTGTGTATGTGTGTGTGTGTATGTGTGTGTTTGTGTGTGTGTGTGTGTGTGTGTGTGTTTGTGTGTGTGTGTGTGTGTGTGTGTGTGTGTGTGTGTGTGTGTGTGTGTGTGTGTGTGTTATCAGCAGCCTAATTTATCAGCCATCAGCAACAAAAAAATATCAGAAGGCATGTCAATCAACTTACTTCACTTCCTCGACTGTACTGTTCATTTCTTCATATAATGCTCTGTTTTCCAGCTCAAACTGAAATGAATAAGCTTCTCATTCAAGCAGTATTTTCAACAGATTTTCAATAACACTTTATTAACAGAAGCAAACAAATGCGTCCATGATAACAGCATGAAAATTAAGCTCAGATATGTGACTCTCCATCGCTAAATGAGTCGGTTGCGCAGTCGAGTCATTTTGCGCAAACCGCCCACAAAGGAGGTGGGGGTTGTAGTGGTCGACTTCGAGATTTGGGGGTTTTTTGCTTCTCTAGTCCCTTCTTCATTCTATGAGTAAGTTTAATGTTTGAAATCAACTTGTAAGAGTATGCTTTATGATGTTTTTGGGGTGTGGTGGTAAATCATTTACAAGAAAACGTCTGCGAACCGATCGTCAACATCAAGCATTTTCTCAAAGTTTCATAGCCACCACTGCAACAGATCGACGGGGGAATACCCTAGGCTGCCAACCAAAGCCAAAAACCACTGCTTCATCTCTGTGGCAAATTGCATGAGTCTAGAATAAGGGTTGCTAGGGAAAAAGGGGGAATAATGTATGTAAACTTAAAACGCGTTTTTCTCAAAAAGCGTATTTTTAGGGTGTCGATCTTCAAAGTCATGTGAAATCGTGTAGGGTAGTCATATGTTCATGATTATTGCACCATTGAGAAGCTTGTTGTGTGCTTTTTTTGAAAACGTGCAGATATCAAAATGTTCAAAATGCAACGAGTGACTCATTTTGTGATGGAGGGTCACATATATGAGTGATAAACTTGCCTTTACTTTGTTTTGCAGACTTTCAAAGTTTTCAGATCAATGACACAAACAGCTTTCCTACAGAATTTTTTTTAAAATCCACAATAAGAGACCCAAAATGGGATCAGTTTTTCCTAATATGTGAGTATTTTCTTTGCTTTGAAGATACCAGGTTAGTGTCTCCTAGTAGACTGATCTCTGTCAGACAATGAAACACTCAACTTGTGACTGCTTCACAATGAATACATGCTTCATTTGCTACTGCTGAGATTCCAGGAATGAATGCTTGTGTGTGAATAATGTTTCATGCAGCAGTGAGCCAAGGATTGGAGTTAGTGCTGGTAACTGACAACTTTTCATCCCATCTCTGTATCTCCCCATGCCTTTGAGCCATCATGTGCCTGTGGAGGACTGAGCTGTCCACTGAATCATGATGGAGTCAGATGTCATTTGGTAGGAGTGGCAGCCTACCTATGTTTATGCGGGAAACGCTTTGCAAGTCTAAAAATACCTTGTTTTGTATGTGATTTTAGTGGTGTGCAAGTCTTACATTTGTCAGAAAATCTAAGTGCAAATCAAAGATTCATGTTTCATCTATCAGTTTTTCTTGTTTTGTATTTGGGGAGCATGAGTATAAGGGCACTACCGGGAAGCGCTGATGCATGAAGCAGTCACTGGCTACCCACCATTTTCCACCATGCAAGGGAAATTCCCCTTCTCTGCTCTCCATTTACTGTTGCTATTCCAAATATATCTCATACCAGAGGGAAAAAGTTAGGGGTCTCATTTTCTAAACCTCAAACTTGGTACTGTTGATTGATAAACACCGAAAGAACCTATCAATACTGTGCTGAAAATTAAGCTCTTTTTGTCATTGTCTACAGTTACATGATTGAGTAAAACATAGCATAACCTGTATGTTTAAGAAAAAGCAATTTCTGTTGAATGTGATAGATACAAAACTAATGCCATAAAGGTCATGCAAAATTTCTGCCAGCTAATCAAAGTGGGGACCCCACTAAAAAAAGTCCCCTTTGTTTACTATAGCGAGTGAAATGGCGTACAGTAGATATCAATATCAAAATCGCATTTGCAAACAATCAGGATCATATACACCAGCGCCGCTCCATGCACTGGAAGGAGACATGTATGCTGAATTCAATGGATACAAAACTAAAGCCAAAAAGGTTGTGCAAACTTTCCGCCAGCTAATCAAAGCAGAGCATCCATTGAAACTCAGCTTGTCGAAATTGAGGTCGCCTTGTTTACAATAGCAAGTGGCATAGCGTGCCTGTATTCAATTGACATCAGAATCAGTCATGTTTGCAGAATATCGGGAACATATACACTAGCATCTTTGTGTGCACTGGAAAAATGGATTTAGGCTAAATGCGATAAATACCAAACTAATGCCATAAAGGTCGCAAAAACCCTATGCCACTCAATTAAAGCAGGAAATCCCTTTGGATGTCAAGATTGCCTTGATTACTATCACGACCAGAATGGCTAGCTCGTGTGCACGATCCACATAAAAATCAAATTAACATTTGCAGACAATCAGTAACATATACACAAGCATCTTTGCATGCATTGGATAGAGGAATTTATGCTAAATGCAGTAAATACAAATATGATACTTTGTCATGCGAATCTCATGCAAACCGATCAAAGCAGAAAACCACGTCGATTGTGGATACCCTTGAGCACAAGCAAATGGCATCCGAAGACTGCAGCACCATTAACCCCAGAATCTGAATAATTTTAGCAAAGAATAGGGTGTTTTCTCGGTGACATGCTTGATGACTTAGAAAACAGATATCTTGCAGGGCATTTTGTGGCAGGATGAATCAAAGTTTGCATGGCAAAGGCCTGAATTGATGTTGTTTCTTCTAGTAGTAGAAGCTTGTGCAGTAACTGCTTTGTGGATGTGGGATGAATGGATGGATGAATAGTGTTTTACGGCCTATCAGCCTTTATAGGCTGTGTAAGGCCATTAAGCACGAAAACCACAAGAACAGTTTAGAGTAAACGCAAATCAAGTCATGATGTCCTTAGTTATTCGCCTCTTATGAATGGTGTAGGGAGATGCGGTGGGTCAATTCTTACCCTAAATCCACAGGGGGAGTGGGTGTGGCAGAGTTTGATGATCAAACTTTTTATTTCTCTTTATGTAGAATATGGATAGGGAGATATGTACATCATAAGACTATCTCACAGAACACTATGAGATGCAACTTTGAGACAGACAATGGAAGCAGGGTGGAGGACCTGGTGTGAGTTCAAGGTGGTGGCCAGTGAGAGGACAGTTTGGAAAGAGTGCATCCAGGCCTAGCTGGATGAGAACTAAGTGTTGAGTGCAGAGAGAACTAAGTGTTGAGTACATAGTTCTGTCCTGAACTGTTCAAGCTTATTTAAGTAAATATGTGCATTTGTAAAAAGTACTGATTCACACGAACTTTTTTGGCTGTACTTTAAGTTCTTGAAAAGAAAGAAAATCACTTTATGACATTTGTCATCCCCAATTTCCAATGGTCTTAATATTTTTTTAATCTTTATTTAATTAAGAAGAGTAATCTGTATATGTTAGTGGCTATATGGTTGAGTAACATGTAGTGTAACAAACAAGCACACATTTCTTGGGTGTATCTTCATTTATTTAAAAGATATTAGAGTTTCCAATTTGCCACCCCCTTGAAACTGAGTTTTTCCATGTGACAAATTGAAGTTTTTTCAAAGTTCAGGACACTGACGGTTTTGTTTGAATAAAGTGTGCAGTTTGAAAAAAAACTTAACTGTCTGTAAATAATCCATTCAAAATTTCATTTTGGGACTTGTCTGCTCATTCTACTCTGCACGGGAGCCCTTCAAACTTGCCATTTGGAGCATATTTCTATATTTGAAAGTACTCTTTTGCCCATAGTTTGGCCTACTGTATATCCATCAATTTAACTCGCAAAGTATTGCTTATGGCACAGTGAATTCCAAACAATGAAAGGTTAGTAAAAATTTATGTTTCTTTTTTGAGGTCCTTTCGTGGCAAATATTGCAGGTGGTTAAGATTGAGGGAAAATTATTTGTTTTTGGCTTGTTGACAGAATAGCATGTTTAAAGTGGTATATCACTGCAAGCAAAAGATATATATATATGTGTCTTGATCTTTTTTTGTGTGTTTATCTTGTATTACCAGTCTCTTTGTAAAAATGCACAAATGAATAGAATATACCAGAAAGAAATTTTTGGCTGCCGCTACCTACATTTGTTATGAATGAAAATAGTACTTCCAAACATACCAAACTACCTTAGCACTTTCCTCTCAATGTAAGCTGTCTATTGAAAGGATACGTACAGTGTTGTTACCTGACTGTTTATATATCAATTTCTGTGTGCAGATACAACTATATAAGTATATATAAGTATAACTATACAAGTAGTGAGAAGATTTATTAGCTCACTCTGTCACTGCAGGGTAACAAAATGGCTGCTTACCAGCAAAAAAGCTACTTTTACAATGCAAGATTTTGTCTAGGTTCAGCAGGTACTGTACCAGCAACATCAGACCTGGAGCATGTGCAAGCTGTGAGGAGAACTTACCATCTGTGCCTCTTCTTCAGAGATCTTTTCCCCAGGAAGGGAATGGGGAGGCTCCAGAACATCATGAGACATAGAAGGTGGGACACGGGTCTTCTCTGCAATACAATCAGCATTCCCAACACAGTCCAAATGTTGGGATTTACATCACAATGATTAACTCACTGGAGTCGTGGCTAAATATTGTGATCGTTCTCCAGGATCGTAAGTTTTTCAAGCATTTTCAAAAATATAATAAAGATACAAAGACATAAGATAACAATACAAATTATAAATCAAATGAAAGCTTGTTTTTTACTCTTTACATTCAAAGAATGATCTAAGGTATTAAAAATGCTAATTATGAATTACACACCATAGAATTGAGTGTGTACATGCACAAAAATGAAAAAGTATTCTAAAAATCAGTTCACTAGCTGTTATGGGAAGCTTACAAGCGCCTAGAAAATGAGAAACTTTAAATGTCAATATCCAAGTACAGTAGTCGCCGCTTATTAAAAACACATTGGGACCGAGAAAAGTGTTTTTAATAAGCGGCGTTTTTATTAACCGATTGCGTGTTGAACATGTCCATCAGTAACGATGTAAATCCGGACCGGACCAACTGTATTTAATAAACGGCTGTTTTTATTAACCGCGTTTTTTATAAGCGGCGACTACTGTAATGCAAATGTGTATAAACAATTAGTACAGATAAATACAAGCAGATGGAGGCTAGCAATCAACCAAATCAAAGTATTTGTTCATAGAATTGGAAGATCAAACGTTTTGCAGTACGCTTTCCCGCCTTTTTGTCAACATACACACCACATGCACAAAGGTTACGATTTCTGATCATCAGTCGAAATATATTCTAAAGAGAGGTAAATCTGCTTGCAAATTCCTTCAGCTAAGTAGGCTAACAAGATTTACCTCCCTTAGACCGTTATAGCGAAAAGGAGAAATTTGCAATCGCATCGCAAACAATCTCGCGATACAACTCTGGCAGGAGGACGCCTATCACGATATTTCTTGCGATACGACTCCAGTGAGTTAAACCCAAGTCCTTTTATCCTGCACTGCAGCTCTATAGCATGGTGCACCTGACTCGGCATATCCATATGAAGAGATGAAGTCCATTGAAGAGTGTTTGCCTCCCATCCTGTTTCCATCTATGCAACCCTGCACTTTGGCTTTTCTTACTGTATGGTGTCATGAGTACAGTTCAGCATGTGCTGTATATCCCATGACTCCATACACCATCTTATATATAGGCACTTTTCCCTTATCCACCTTTGCCACCAAAGAAAGGTGTGTGGTAGCTCTCCACTCTGCCTATTCCAACTCGCTGTTCTAAATTTAGGGATCACATTAGGAATCTCAGGCCTCACTCCTCCAAAGTCATTTTTCCTTTTAAATCTAGGGGTATACTGGTGATATCTTCTTCTGGGTTCAGGATGGTCTATAGACAAAAAACAAACCAAAAAAACCTCAATCATTCACTGCAAAGCAAGAGAAAACAGTCTGCTGGAAACAGTTAAATGAATTTAATAAATGGGGATATAAATAATGGGATGAATTATGCCAGCCAGCCCAACTAACCCTGAGGGAGAGGTCCATTCAAGGCCGAAGGGGGAGAGTTTCTTGCAGTTGTAGGTGGAGAGGGTGCAGCACATAGCAATACGGCCACTGATTCATAGGAGTTAACATCAATGTTGGCGAACTCTCTTTGGTTCCAGGGATTTGTCTTTCTACTTCAAGTACTTGTAGCTGTCGGGTGCAGATCCGTTATATCGTTGATAGCAACGTTCACACAGGCGTCAGTCCTTGCAGGACAACTTCTCATTCTGAGATCGGAGATCATTTCAATTCAATCGGTCTTTCCCCCGCTTTCAACGCCCATCCTCTCCCTGGAGAACTTCTTGCACAATCTCTCTCTAAAAAGACCAAATCCAGAACTGTATGACGCAGTCAAGCACTGTATGATGTAATCAACGTCACTGTTTTTCATCCTGGAAGGACAATCTAACTTGGCGCTGTCCATTGTTTTATCACTTCAAACTGTGTTCAAGGCATGGCTGATTTACTAATAACTAATATTATTTGAGGCCTGGCTGGCTACTCTACATTTCTTAATAACAGGGAAAGGACATACCGTCACACTTGGTCATACAAATCAGATTTGTAAGATTTAGGAGAGAAAACTTTTTAAGCTATTTCCAGTGTCAATTAACACTAATAGCACTAAAATCCCGTGTGAATCATTTGACATACAATCCAAAACTCACACATCCGTAACAGTCATTATGTGACTGCTAAGTAAAGAACAATGAGTCAGACAAATGGAATGAATGGGGATGACTGAAGTTTTCCAGTCTATCAGCCTTTGTAGGTTATGCAAGGCCATTGAGCATGAAAATCACAAGAATAGAAAGTGCAAATCAAATCATGTCCCTAATTATTCGTCTTACAAATTGAGTAGGGAGACGCGGTGGGTCTATTCCAACCCCCAACCCACAGGGGGCCGAGTCAGACAAAGGAAACAGGAGAGGGAGCAGCTCAGGTGAAGCCGACAGCAAGGTCAATATGGGAATGCCAGCAAGGGGTGGGAAAAGGTCTCATAGGACATTGTATATAAAATTAAAAAGAAAGCTACATTCACTTCTGGGGAGCCAGGTAATCAGAGATGCATTCTCTCTGTAATAGATCAGTGGTGCCCTGTGATGTTTGTTGTGGCTAGTGATCACCCTACACAACTCTTCAGATTGTTCAATATATTTCTCATTCCTCTCTCACAAAACTCTCAAATCTATTTTCTTCCTCTTAACTCTGCACAAATCAAATGAAAATAACAACTTCCTACCCTGTATGGACATGTTACAACAACAACAACAGAAATTCAGGCTGAAACTGTGACAGAAGGTACTGGGAGTCACAAGGCACAGAAGGAATACTCAGAAACAAGTAGATACCTAGGTCAGATTTCCTTTCCATCTGCTTCCTTCCATTCTTGGACAGGTCTCTTCCCTCAGTGCCATCAGCATCCTGTGGCTTCATCATGGCAGCCTCTTTGCGCTGTTCTAGCTTGGCAACATGGGAGGTCCGCTTGTCAGGCTCCAGGCGAGAGCTGTGTGTCAACAGGGGACAATGCCCAGACCACCCTGAGCACGTGGTACATAGAGGGGACTCCTGCCCTCAAGCACAGTGCTAGTGACCATGCGTGAGAAAACAAGGCTAAAGTAGGAAAAATGACAAAATAAGATATTTCAACCACAATATAATTTATTCAATCATGCATATTCCAGGAAAAAAGCATGTTCATAGAGGACATTTAAATAAATTTAAAGTGACATGAATATTTTGAAAACGTACTGTATATGTGACTTAGTGCGCTGATGACTTCACTCAGCAAATTTCTCGAAAACAGTTTATCCAACTTTGGCCTTGTTTCTCATGCATGGTCACCTATAGTCACTCCAAGTAACAGGCAGGAAGCATCTCAGCCAGCCCAACACATGTGGCAATTACACTGTATAATATCCTGATAATATGATGATGACATTCTTCAAAACCCTGTGTATCTGCCCAAAGGGCATTGTAACAAAGACATTAATTAAATTTCAGCATTCAGCCCTAGCATGAATATCTGAGTGTAAAAAGTAACCCTGTTACAGATCTCTCCATTTAAGAGTGCACAACGTATGATACAAATTGTATGCATATTAACTCTTAATGTCCTATGAGGAATTTCACAACAAGTCCCAGTCCTGTAAGGTTTTAGAGAAAATGACACATATTGACATAACATGGTTGGTTTGTAAAAAAAATTCCCACTTCTACAATATTGTATGGATCTGTAAGACATGTTGTGTGTGTAGTCAAAAATGAATGTTAGTCATTCTAAAATCAAATACATAGTGTGTTTGATATTTTTCTTTGCATAATTTGCTTGTAATTAGCATAATTACAGGTAAATAAATGGAAATAGACCAAAACAATTTTTTCTAAATATATAAACACTGTAATTTGTGATGATTTTGTCATGATTCCTCGACATAACATCGGCAATAGCTGGCTGTCTCAGTTCCCATCGCTTCAGTAGGAGCGGTAATTTGGCAGCTGAATGACACCCATTAGAAACAGAATGCCCAGAGAGGCTTTCATCTCCTCCATGGAGGTTTCAAATGTTCTGTTGCCATTCTGCTTTCCTTACAGTCTCATCATGGATTATGAACTTTTCTTCTGGAAAGAGTTGCAGAAAATAAGCTTCTGGTTTTGCATCAAGTCCGAGTGTTACTTGTGGACTAACTGCTTCTTCAAAAGGATCGTTAGCAAACTCATCGAGTGTGTCCGACCATTTGGCAACGCTGAAATCATTATCTGATGACGAAGTCGAAATAATTTCCTCATGGAATCCGATAAATCACTTGTGTGGACACAGGAAACAGTTACATTACTCTGAGAAGAGCCTTCTAGTTTAATGTGTCTAGATCGAACGATTTTGATTTATAAAAAAACTAATCACTGCCTGAACCACAGTTGGCATTAATGTCTGCCATCTTTGAAAGGCAGAAAACCCACCAAAAATGAGTGAAAAAACCAAATAACTCAGCAGAAACTTTTCGAAATCCATTCAAAAAATTAACAGACACACTAACTATGCAGGAGTAGGTTAATAATTTCCTTCTGTGTTAGAGAGCTTCTCGCCAAAGTTATTTCTCTTGGAATTCAAGGCATGAAACACAAGTGGTTACAAGCGGTTTAGGATTTAGGCTACGTGTTTTTATGCTGAAAACGCTTAGCGAGGCCCAAAATACATCGTTTTGCATGTGATTTTTGTGTTGTGCAAATGTCATGTTTGTCAGAAAATCTTAGTGGAAATCAAAGATTCGTGTTTCATCTTTCTTTTCTGATAATTTTGCATTCATGGAGTGTGAGTATGAGGGCACGGAAGAATGAAAGAGCACACTACCGGGAAGCGCTGATGCGTGCAGCGGTCACTGGCTACACACCATTTTTGAACGTCTTGTGAGTGTGGGGGCTTCGACTGCACAAGAGAAATTTCCCATCTCTGCTCACGGTTCACTGTCATTGTTCCAAAAATATCTCAGACCAGAGGGAGAAAGTTAGTGGTCTTGTTTTCTAAACCTCAAACTTGGAACTGTCGACTAATATGCACTGAAAGAATCTATTAAAACTGTGCTGAAAATTAAGCTCTCTTTCTCAAGTTTTCCACGGCTAAATGATTGAATAAAACATAGAGAAACCTATACCTTCAGAAAAAGAAATGTTTGCTGAATATGATGGATAAAAAACTAATGACATAAACACCATGCAAAATTTCTGCCAGCTAATCAAAGTGGGGTACCCCACTGAAGTCGAAGTCCCCTTTGTTCACTATAGCGAGAGGAGTTGTGTGCGATCAACATCAGAATCAAAGTCACGCTTGCGGACAATCGGGAAAAAATCCACTATCACACCTTCATGCATTGGAAGGAGGAATGTATGCTGAATGTGATGGATACAAAATGTAAACCGTAAAGGGCGTGCAAAATTTCCGCCAGCTAATCAAAGCGGGGCATCCATTGAAACTCAGCTTGTTGAAACCGAGGTCGCCTTGTTTACAATAGCGAATGGCTTGGCTTGTGCGCTCAATAGCCATCAGCATGAAAGTCACGTTTGCAGACAATCGGAAACATACACACTAGTATCTTTGCATGCACAAAAAGAAGATTTAAGGGTAAATGCGATGGTTACCAAATTAACGCCGTAAAGGTCGCGAAAACCATACACTACTCAATTTAGACCAGGAAATTACTTTGGATGTCAAGGTCGTCATTATTACTATAGCGACCAGAATGGCGTGCTTGTGTGCACGATCAAAATAACGTTTACAGGCAATAAGTATCATAAACACATGCATCTTTGCATGCATTGGAAAGAAAATGTTATGCTGAATGCAGTAAATAGAAATATGATACTTTGTAATGTGAACCTCATGCAAACCGATCAAAGTAGACAACCACCTCGATCGTGAATACACGTGTGCATTAGCAGGCCGTGCGTTCAAGACGACCTACCGGTAGCCGACCGGTAGCCGAGCAACCAATGTGCACTCTTGAACAACTCGTTATGACCGAAAGGTAGCCAAGATGGCTTCCGAGGTGCCTTCTTTAGCTGTGCATGAAGGCTCGGCATCGCTCGAATAGAAATTTATGTCAAAACGACAGTGCTGACTTGGTGTAAGCAATAATATTTCAATGCTCACTTCAAGGGAGGTTACACAACAAACTAAGGGCAAATGTAAGATATAAGAGTTTCTTCCCTTGAAATTGTTTCTCTATCTGTCGTACAAATGTTTGCTCACATCTTGCCCGGTAATTATTTCAGAGCAGTTATTCTTAAAAAAAGACAAGAAGGGCAAAGCCCATACTACTCACGTGCTTGACCTTGACCTTTATATGACCTTGACCTTCAGGTGACCTTCAAGGTCAAGGTTAAACAACTAAAGCTAGCAATGACATCATACACTAAGAAATGCTTTACACATTTTTCCTACAAAATACATGTGACCTTGACCCAAGGTCAAGGTCATCCAAGGTCATGCAACACAAAGCTGTTAATTCAAGACATAGGAAGCACAATGGTGATTATTGGCACTTTCTACCATGAGATATGGTCACTTTTAGTGGTTCACTACCCCATTTTGGTCACATTTCATAAGGGTCAAAGTGACCTTGACCTTGATGATATGTGACCAAATGTGTCTCATGATGAAAGTATAACATGTGCCCCACATAATTATTAAGTTTGAAACAGTTATCTTCCATAGTTCAGGGTCAGGGTCACTTCAAAATATGTATACAATCTAACTTTGAAGAGCTCCTGTGACCTTGACCTTGAAGCAAGGTCAACCAAACTGATATCAAAAGATAGGGATTACTTTGCCCTATATACCATATATAGGTCAGGTATTCAATCTCAAAAACTTCAGAGAAAATTGAGAAAATGTGAAAAATGACTGTTTTTTAAACAACATTTATGGCCCCTGCGACCTTGACCTTGAAGCAAGGTTAAGTCACTATGTATGTTTTTTGAGGCCTTGTCATCATAAACCATCATGCCACATTTGGTATTGATAGACTTAATAGTCTCCGAGAAAATTCCAACGTTAAAGTTTTCGGATGCCCGGACGAATGCTAGACGAATGAATGCTAGACCACAACGGTCACTGTCAGTGCTGCCATTGGAGTAGCCTCTGCCTCCCCTACTGGTCACCTGTAAACTGGTGCAGACAAGTTCGCAGCAAAATTGAAACCAGGCTGCCAGTAGCAGCCTTCCCCCTCTTCAGTCACTGCTATTTTTACCTATGGGTATGAGACTCAAACTGTTAAGGGGAGTCCTGGCAGCTACAGTACACATTTTTACCATTTTATTTTCTCTCCAATTTTGATGCTGATTCTTGATTTAGTTCATTTGGAATAAACAAAAAAACAATACAAATGAAGGCTGTATCTAGTGTACTTATGAGAATAATGATAGTGTTATGACGGAAATGGGGGTAAATATGTATTTTTCAAGAAATCAGTTAAAAAATCAAGAAACTACATATCAACTTCAAACAAATTTTTATTTGCATATAATAATGTTGCTCATTAGATTACATGAAGACATCTTGTCTATCTTGTTAAAAAAACACACACTAAAACCTAGAATTCTATGTTTTCTGTTTGTGTAAGGCTTGAAATTCTTTTAATCTTCAGCAAATGCAAAATTTACCAAATGTTTTTTTATAAAATTCTCATTGTAGTATCACAAAATGTCTACAAAAGGAAAGAAAAAAAAAAGTGACTAACATAAACACAATTTTCTATCGATTTCTACATGAAGCTACCATCGTGAAAAATCGACAATCCGAGAAATCAGCCGACAAAGTTTTTGGAATGTTCCATGTCACAGAAAAAAAGACTTGCAGTCAAATTTACAGCTGATTTAAGCTTCCGAGTCACCTTCTATGAGTCTTCCAGCATGCCTGGGCCATAGGTTGGTCCCTCTTCAACCTCCTGAGCAGCAATGTCATGCAGATGCTCAACACGGTGTGAACGTCTTTTGTTCTGGAAAGTTAAGAGTTGCAGCTTTATCTGCCTTCCTCTTCCTCTTGGCATATTCTTTCTGCAGCAGAAGCAGGGTCACCTCATTTGCAGCAATGTTCAAACTCTGCATCACCCCTGCATCTCTTAGCTGCAGTCATCTTCCTCAGTTTTTCTTTGTTCATGGTGCACACGTAGCAGTATGATGACAGCACCTCAAAGTCTACAGCATACCCTGTGAGGACATCAATCACAACGCCCACACCATTGTGAGATGTGAATCCTCATTTCTGCCATGTACCATCGAACAACACATCTATCCATGGTATCCCATCATCTTCATCCCATGCTGTGTCATCCTCCTCTGCTGCGTGTTGGCCAGAATGATGAGTCTCTCTGTATTGCCTTTTCACAAAGTCCACTATCATGTCCAGTGTGGCTTCCCCTGATGCAGCAAGAGCATCACAGACTCTCCTGCCAATGCTGGAAAAGGTTTTGCCATGGAGAAGAGGCATGCCGAAAACTGTGCAGAACTTTCGCAAGGCAGCATACCCACCACAAATTTCATGGGAATACGGCACAGCATGCCTGTTCACCTCAAACCCCAAGTTCTTCTCCTGCTTCTTTATAATGTGAGGTGAAGAAAAGCATTTTCTTACCTCTCCACATCGTCCACAAATCATAGTCATCTCTTGAGAAAATCCAAGAGGGGTGCCAGCTCGTACTGAGAGACGATTCTCGAAGCACTTTGGACAAACTGCATCCGAAATCAATTCATTGAGCTGACCAATCTCTGTCAGAATCCACACTCGGTCGGCTGCACTGGGCATGTCATACTCCTCTCAAAATCTCTCCAATTTCAATCGCGATGAGGATGCTGCCGGATCATCAGTAGATGTAGAGGGGACTGGTGTGCTGTAGCTGGAACTTGACGCCAGTGGTTCAGCAGCCGATGTAGATGGGACTGGTTCCGACGATGATGATGTAGCAGTCGCTGATAGTGCGTTTGCATGTGTGGCTGACGTCGATTCCACATTACCAGCCTTTCTTCCCTTCACAGCTCGTGCAGCTGACAGTTGCTCCTTTCTTTTCTTGCTTTTCTTGAGTTTGAAAGCACCTACAGTGTGCGATTTTCGTCCAGGCATGGCAAAAATGTATCAAACTGACAGCTTAACAGCTCATGTGGCATCCAATTTGTCTCTAAGCCGCATTGCATTGTGGTAGCGATTCCAGCTCTCCGATTAGTCCATTCGCGTCAACTGACCAGATCTCATACAATCTAACTCTTCTTTGATGCCATGTAGCTCTATGGAGAGGAAGTCTAGAAGAGTTACGTCCCTTGCAATTTGTAGAGGACAAGTGCCGCTTTCCAGTGATACCCAATTTGCATGGGTTCATTCAAAATTTAGGCCCGTTGCTAAGACCCAAACATTGCAAATTTTGACGAAATATTGCACAAGAAGACTCGTTTGGTAGGCGGGTGGTATGTTTTGTTGCTGAATTTAGCCCATAAAGAGTTCGTTTTCACACTAAAGCAACATCGGGTCCATATCTACAGAGGTCACAGAGTGCAAAATAGGCAAGTTTTCAAAATCGACAAAGTAAGCCCAAATTATCAATTTCCACTGCCGGGTCTCCCCTCAAACCGCGATGGCTGGACATTTCAGACAGTTATTTCATGCAGAGCGAAACTTGTGCGACAAGTTTATTACGAAGCTTAACATTTCTCTTTCAAGCCAGTCTGGACGAAAACGTTATTCCGTAATGCACGAAAGTTGTCTGCCCCTTGACCACAAGTCGCTTGGTCTCGGGAGACGTCACTGGACAACAGACAATTCTTAGAGAACGTGAAGTAACTCCTACTGCACTAAGTGTCAATAACATCACTTGCAAAAGCTGTCATTTTGGAATGGACAGAAACAGCAGTTGCATGTGCTGGTAAAGGGACTGCAGTTTGGGGAATATCTAGGTCAAAAAGTCATCAAAATACCGAGAATTGACGGTTGCAAGTCACGTTTTGGAGGAAGTCGTTGAAGAGAGGTCACTTTGATAGGAAAATACATCCGTTAAAATTTTTCAAGTCGCAATCGAGAGGAGGTAGTTTAAGAGAGGGTCACAAAATAGAGGTTTTACTGAAGAAGCTTGTACAATAACTGTTTTGTGGATGTGGGCGAGCTTGATGATCCAACTTTTGCTACTTTTCTTTATGGTAAAATATGGATAGGTAGACATGTACGTTAAGACTATCTTACAGAATACTTTAAGATGCAAGTTTGAGACAGACAATGGAAGCAGGGTGTGGGACGTCAAGGTGGTGGCCAGAGAGAGGACAAGTTTGGAAAGAGTGCATCCAGGCCTTGTGTGCCTCCTGTTGCAGAGAGAACTAAATGTTAAGTACATAGGTTCTGAACTTTTAAGGCTTGTTTAAGTAAACACATGTGCATTTGTAAAAAGTACTGATTCACACCAACTTTTTTGGCTGTACTTTAACAACTTTCGGAGAGAAAAAAAAACACCACACTTAGGCGTTTGTCATCCCCAATTTCCAAAGGTCTTATGTATGCTTTTAAAATCCATATTTAAGAAGAGTAACCTGTGTATTTAGTGGCTATATGGTTGAGTAACATGTAGTGTAACAAACCAGCACGCAACATTTCTTGGGTGTATCTTCAGAGTTTCCAATTTGCCACCCCCTTGAAACTGAGTTTTTCCATGTGACAAATTGAAGTTTTTTCAAAGTTCAGGACACTGACAGTTTTATTTGAATAGTGTGCAGTTTGAAAAAAAAACTGTCTAGTAAATATTCCATTCAAAATTTCATTTTGGGACTTGTCTGCTCATTGTATTCTGCACAGGAGCCCTTCAAACTTGCCATTAGGAGCATAATACTCTTTTGCCCCTAGTTTGGCCTATTGTATATCCATCAATTTTAACTTACAAAGCGTTGCTTTTGGCACAGTGAATTCCCAACAACAAAAGGTTAGTAAAAACTGCTGTTTCTTTTTTGAGGTCCTTTCACGGCAAGTATTGCAGGAGGTTAAAATTGGGGTAATTGGTTGTTTTCGGCTTGTTGACAGAATAGCATGTTTACAGTGGTGAGTCTCCGCAACCAAAAGAGATATCCTCTTGCTCTTCTTTTTGTTGTTTATCTTGTATTACCAGTCTCTTTGTAAAAATGCTCAAATGGATAGAATATACCAGAAAGAAATTTTTGGCTGCCGATACCTACGTTAAGAGTTAATTCATCAATAATGAAAATTGATCTCTAAAATAATAACTAAGTAAGATTTCATTATACTTACATGCGTTTCCTGTCCACCATGCGTTTAACACGAACAGCTCTCTGTTCACTGTAGATTTTGCAGACAGCTGCAGCCAAAAAACAAAAACAAAACTAAGTGAGTATGAGCACAATGTATACAACTCAACAAGTATTGGCTCGTGGGTGTTTTCCAATTTCTGAGGGAGACCAATGAACAGCAGTCAAAGACAAATATACAAATATATATCAAATACATAACATTACCGTTTGTAACTTTTGTCTTGCATTGCAATGTTTCTGTTGTACATAGCCATTTACCTATTGCCAGTGAAATGTAACTTTTTATACTTTTAACGTCCTGTGCCGCTTCAAATTGCTTCTGAGGCTAATTCCTATGCCGCTTGTAACCGCTCATGATTCATGCCTTAGAAACCAAGGGAGATTACTCTGGCAGGAAGCTCTCTAGGACTGAAGGAAATTATTGTCCTACTTCCAAATGGTTACTGCATCTCTGGGAATTTTTCAATGTATTTTGATACGTTTCTGCAGAGTTATTTGAATTTTTTGCTCATTTTTGAGTGGGTGTTCCTCATTGCTAAGATGGCGGACAATGATGCAGATAGTAGTTCACACAATGACTCATTTTTTATCGAAATGGTTGTATCTAATTATCTTGGACTTGTAGACTCTGATCAGAGTGATGTAACTGTTTCCAGTGTCGACACGAGTGATTTGTCAGACTTCAAGGAGCAAAGTCTTTCAACTTCATCATCGGATGATGATTTCAGCGATGCCGAATCGGCGAATGGTCAGACACTGTCGAGGAGTTTACTAACGATTCTTTCATAGAGGCACTTGGTCCACGCGAACCACACGAACTTGATGCAGAACCAGAGGCTTATTTTCTGCAACTCTTTCTAGAGGAAATGTTTGTCATAATCCATAACGAGACTGTGCACTATGCAAGGCAGAATGGCAATGGAACATTTGAAGCCTCCATGGAGAAGATGAAAGCCTATCTGAGCATGGAACTTACTGAACCCAGGGCAGATGCCTAATCCATGAGCATCTATAGGAATAGTTGGATGATTCCATTTTTGCAATGTTATGCAATTTTGCAATATGCAGTGATGGTATGTTTTGTGCTTCGGATTGAATTTGGACTTTTACAAGCGTTGGAGAAATACTCAAACTGGTACCTGCAGGTTGTGACTAAATGCGAGTAGAGCTGCATGCACATAATTTGTTCATGGTGTTGAAAATTTATTTCCCAAATGCCAAGCCAAACGGTACTCAAGCAACTTATTTTCATATTTGTAAATGCTTGTTTATGGTATGATTTCATTTGTTCTTCCATGATTATGCTATTGACATGCAAATTGCTGAGCTGAAAATCATCATTCACATTCTGAAATGAACATCAATAATTTGTTAACACTGGTGCAAAAAATTACTTACAGATCTGTAAAGAATGAATGGGGAAAACCAGGTTTATCCCTCACAGTGCTTGGGCTATTTTTCTTTCAAATTTTTACTGGGTTTGTACCAGCATGGAATGCTTGGATTGATACCTACAGATTGGGAGTAGAATTGCGTGATTATGATCACTCTTTTATCTATGTATCTAGTCTGTAATAAAGGAGAAATAACACTCAGACAATGTTTACTTTTTCATCTTTTTTTGGTGGGGTGGGTGGGGGGCTATTTCTATTTATTTACAATAATTATGCTAATTACATGCAAATTAAGCAATGGAAATTTTCAAAATCACTTTGTGCTTGATCTTAGAATGACCATCATTCATTATTGACTAGACACAATCAATTTCTTACAGTTCCATACAATATTATAGAAGTAGGCATTTTTTAAAGAAACCAATTACAAATAACCTACATTTCAATATTTGTAAACGAGGAAGACAACCTACACTTGAGAAAGTCTTCAAGAATGCTGATCACAGCTTGGCGATGCTCTGTGGTCTGCATGAAGGAGCAGGTTTCCTGACGCAGGTGCCAGATCGTCTCTTGGCAGAGTTTGATGATGCGCTGTGCCTCCACATCAACCTGGTCCCGCTCTGCATCCGTCATCCCCACAGAGTCAACCAGCACCAGGCTGTCACAGACCGAGAAGTGATCAGTCAGGAAGGCACCTTGTGAGGACTTTGCTTTCTAATGTCATTTCACTATGAAGATGCTTCTGCATTCTTAGACAACGACTCATACCTTTATATTTAGCTGAATATATTGCTTAACTCTCTTCCATTCGCTGACTTTCATGTGGTTTTGGGTAGGTTGTGGGTTGCTAATGAAAACAATTTTTAAAAATACTTTATCACAGTTTGCCTGTAGATGTTGTATATTATTATGTTCAGAATTGAATGTAGTTTGATATATGTATGACATATATCCAACTTCATAAATTTTGACTGGTTGATAAGGTCTTAATGATGTAGATTTGATGTTGAAATTTTACTAAATTTTTTCAACTTTGATTTTGAAACATGCAAAGAAGACAAAAGTGAATCCAGATTTTAATGCAAGATAACATTCACATAAAAGCAGATTCATTGCTACGGTTTGTGTACAAAAAATGAAATGTTTCAGATGAAATCAGAGCTGCCAACCCACCATCATGCCAAAGAGTAGCATCCAGAGCTTTTTGGAGTAGCATTTAAGAAATAGACGTAGCACACACGCACAAAAAGGACAAGAAGGGCAAAGCCCATACGACTCACATGCTTGACCTTGACCTTTATATGACCTTGACCTTCAGGTGACCTTCAAGGTCAAGGTCAAACAACTAAACCTACCAAAGACATCATACACAAAGAAATGCTTTACACATTTTTCCTACCAAAATACATGTGACCTTGACCCAAGGTCAAGGTCATCCAAGATCATGCAACACAAAGCTGTTAATTCAAGACATAGGAAGCACAATGGTGCTTATTGGCACTTTCTACCATGAGATATAGTCACTTTTAGTGGTTCACTACCCCATTTTGGTCACATTTCATAAGGGTCAAAATGACCTTGACCTTGATGATATGTGACCAAATGTGTCTCATGATGAAAGTACAACATGTGCCCCACATAATTATTAAGTTTGAAACAGTTATCTTCCATAGTTCAGGGTCAAGGTCACTTCAAAATATGTATACAATCCAACTTTGAAGAGCTCCTGTGACCTTGACCTTGAAGCAACGTCAACCAAACTGGTATCAAAAGATAGGGCTTGCTTTGACCTATATACCACTTGTAGCTAAGGTCGCCATTCTCAATAACGTGGGAGAAAATTGGGAAAATGTGAAAAATGACTGTTTTTGAGACCACATTTATGGCTCCTGTGACCTTGACCTTGAAGCAAGGTCAAGTCACTATGTATGTTTTTTGAGGCCTTGTCATCATACACCATCATGCCACATTTGGTGTTGATAGACTTAATAGTCTCCGAGAAAAATCCAACGTTTAAGTTTTTTACGGACGCCCGGACGCCCGGACGGACGGACGACACGGCTCAGTACATAGACTCACTTTTGCTTCGCATGTGAGTCAAAAATGCCGATGTTTGCGCAGGCGCGAAGCGCTCAACCGACGGCATGAAACGGGGGAGGGTGTGTGTGTGTGTGTGTTGGCTGTGAAGGCGCTGATCGCTGAACCGTCGGCATGAAGCGGGGAGGGGATATTCTATGTGATGGTCAAAAGTTCAGTTTGAGGCTTTGAAAAATCGTAGTTTTTCCCGGACAATCGTAGCATCGTAGCAAGCATGTTGAAATCGTAGCATGCTACGCGTAAATCGTAGTACTTGGCAGCTCTGTGAAATGTCAATGAATTGGAAGGTAGAGATGGACATCACCCTTCAGAGAAAAAAGGCACAAGTTATGACATGGCTTCAACACATACCACTTGTCAGCATCAGTATTTCTACTAAATTCCAATCCATCCAGGAATGGCATTACTGCCTGATAAATAAGAATACAAACAGAAACAATGATAGGTATCTGTAGTCTATGAAACTCCAGAAGGTAGTTACTTTTCCCATGAAAGCAAAGATATGTGTCACATGCACTGCATTTGGTTTGCACTTTGTGTTCAATATGAAATCTCTTCCAGCACAACTTACAGTTTCTTTGAATGTTACTAGTGAATTCATGAATGATGGAATGTGATTATTTCATACAGTTTTCACATTGCTAGCCTGAGGCACATCTTGGTGAACGTTGAGACAGGCAAGTCCTCGAATCAGTTCCTCTGTAAAATCTAAATGCAAATAATAGTTTAGTCTTCGCAGTTTACTAACAGATGTTTTTCTTTCTCCACTTTTTAAACCCCCCCAAAAACTGTCTATGAAATGGAGAAACTGGGTTTTCCAGTACTTAATTGTTTTTCTGAGAACATTGTATTTATGTATGAGCTGGTCACTTCTATCAACTCCCCCTACGTAAGTATTATAGTCTTTGATGACGGTCGGTTGACTCGCCTTCTTTTTCTGAATTCACCATTAATTTTACATCTTCTGGTAACCCATTTATAGCCTTTACCAGCATGACAATTAGACATAATAGAAACAATTCTATTATCTTTCCATTGCAGCCAGAATTTCACGATCCCTTGACCATCGCCTGGCACCTCAAACTGATTTTGGGAACTCTTTTACATTTTTCAAAGCATTGGGAAAACCCTTTCTGTTTGGTAATATGGTGACACATGCAAGGACTCCTGACTTTAACAGGTCTTTTAACAGATGGACACTTATATAAAAATTATCAAAGAACAGTTTCTAACCTTGTTTGTAAAAGGAAGAAATAACTTTTGTGACAATATCATAAGCAGCACCAAACAGTGAACACTGATTTTCTTTCCTCTTTGCCCAAGTAAATTTGGAAATCACAAGTATAACCAGTTACTGATTCAGCCAAGACCCATAATTTCATTCCCCACTTTGAATGGTTATCTCTAATGAACTGTCGAAAAGAATATTTACCCTTGCTTCTTACCAAGTATATGCATTGGTGAAACAAACAAGCTGAGTCACCAAGTCAACAGTGAACAAAAAGGGCAAAGCCCATACGACTCACATGCTTGACCTTGACTTTTACATGACCTTGACCTTTACATGACATTGACCTTCGGGTAACCTTGACATTTACATGACCTTGACCTTCAGGTGACCCTCAAGGTCAAGGTCAAACAACTAAAGCTAGCAATGACATCATACACTAAGAAATGCTTTACACATTTTCCTACAAAATACATGTGACCTTGACCCAAGGTCAAGGTCACCCAAGGTCATGCAACACAAAGCTGTTAATTCAAGACATAGGAAGCAAAATGGTGCTTATTGGCACTTTCTACCATGAGATATGGTCACATTTAGTGGTTCACTACCCCATTTTGGTCACATTTCATAAGGGTCAAAAAGACCTTGACCTTGATGATATGTGACCAAATGTGTCTCATCATAAAATTATAACATGTGTACTACAATGTTATGAAGTTTGGAAGAGTTATCTTCCATAGTTCAGGGTCAAGGTCACTTCAAAATATGTATACAATCCAACTTTAAAGAGTTCCTGTGACCTTGACCTTGAAGCAAGGTCAAGTCACAATGTATTTTTTTTTACGCCTTGTCATCCTACACCATCATGCCAAATTGGGTGTTGATAGACTTAATAGTCTCCGAGAAAAATCCAACGTTAAAGGTTTTTTACGGATTACAGGACGCCCGGTCTTCCCGGACGCCCAGACACCCGGACGGACAACACGGGTGACCTAGTATGAAAGTATAACAGGTGTACTACAATGTTATGAAGTTTGGAAGAGTTATCTTCCATAGTTCAGGGTCAAGGTCACTTCAAAATATGTATACAATCCAACTTTAAAGACCTCCTGTGACCTTGACCTTGAAGCAAGGTCAATCAAACTGGTATCAAAAGATACGGATTACTTTGCCCTATACACCATATATAGGTCAGGTATCCAATCTCAAAAACTTCAGAGAAAATTGGGAAAATGTGAAAAATGGCTGTTTTTTAGACAACATTTACGGCCCCTGCGACCTTGACCTTGAAGCAAGGTCAAGTCACTATATATATTTTTTGACGCCTTGTCATCATACACCATCATGCCAAATTGGGTGTTGATAGACTTAATAGTCTCCGAGAAAAATCCAATGTTCAAGTTTTTCACGGACGCCCGGACGCCCGGACGGACGACACGGGTGAGTACATAGACTCACTATTGCTTCGCATGTTAGTCAAAAACAACTTGAAAAAATCTGCTGGATGAAGGTACTTCTTGACGGCACTCTTTAGGTTCATGTCCTCACTGAGGTGGATGCCTGGTTCATGGGATGGCTTGAACTGCGGCAGAGGCACAGAAGATCCAGGGTCCTCAGCCTCACTGTGAAAAATAGGAACACAAATATGAGATGTTTTGACCAGTGTGAAGATTACATGACTATAAGTGCACCATCGTTTCCATATAGTGCAATAGTTTCTATTTTTTACTCGGGTAACAAAGAGTAAAAGGCATTTAAAATATCCCATGAAAATGTGTTCATTTGAAATGAGAAAGAAAGAGAATGTACTGCTGCTCTGGAACACAAATCTACATTGCATCAAAAAATTAAGTCAAGTGACGTCAGTACTTACCGGCGATACCGTGTTGTTATCAGGTTTTCATACACAGTCAAATCAATATTTTCACTTACTCTAATGTTTAATTCTACACAAGTATATGTTTTTGCAAATAGTTATTGTGTTGTTATCTGCAATAGAGGTACTTTTGCCCCCGCAATTATGAGTGCATTTTGAAACAGTGTACTTCAACTAACAATCATTTACTCACCTCTCCGCTTTGCATCAGTTGGCAGCTCATCCACACGAACAGAGTCTACATTTTCACAGAATTCTTCATCAGAGGATTCCCAAACTTCATCTTCTGATGAATCATATATTCAAGTGGCATCTGACTCGTCACTGGAGCTCATGGTAGCAGGTTTTCGTGGCTTCAGTGTGGCACATGGTTCAACGGTTTTCCAAGATGGTGGTCGACTGTTAGACTTTAAACATGTGGCTGAAGACTCGCAGATTTTTATTTTTAAGCATAAAAACAAAAAGTACTTTATCATTTCGGATCCCCATACATCTAATCTACATGCCAAATAACTTTTCATGCAAAAATAAGGAAAATATAAGGACTAAAACACAATTTTTTTTCAATTGATCATCATGCATCATGCATCGATTTTAATAGAGATGAATGGAAGAGAGTTAATGTAAATTCCCTTCCTGATGTTTGTCCTGTTGCATGGGAAATGTCAGGATAGCACAAACAACAGCAGCATTGGCAAAGTTGAAGGGCTCCAATATGGCGTGACAGAAATATCACTCTCGCGTCGAAGATAAGACTCATGCGCACACTGGCCATCTCTGTATTCTTGTATGCATGCGAGTCCTGGACACTCACATCTGAACTACAGAGACGGATACAAGCCCTGAAAATGAGCTGCTACCGCAAGATTCTGAACATTTCATATAAAGACCATGTCACAAATGAAGAAGTCAGCAACAGGATTAGGAGAGCATTTGGACAGTATGAAGACCTGCTCTCAATCGTGAAAAGCAGAAAGCTGAAGTGGTACGGTCACGTGTCAAGAGGCAGTGGGCTGGCCAAGACCATCCTGCAAGGTACCGTACCAGGTGGGAGAAGGAGAGGCAGGCAGAGAAAGAGGTGGGAAGACAACATCAAAGAGTGGACAGGCTTGACCTTTGCTGGCTCACAGCGAGCCACAGAGGATAGATCGATGGAGGAAGATTGTCCGAAAGTCATCAGTGGTGACTCAACAACCCATCTCAGGGTTAAGAGACTGAACTGAACTGAAATGAACTGATGGGAAATGTGCATAAATTCTTCCCCCTGGAAGCTGAAATAAACTATTATAATGTAATTTGTATTTATTGTATTTATTGTAGTGAAATGTGTTGTATTGTATTGTAGTATGCTGTATTGTATAGTATTTTATTGTGTAATGGATTGTATTGTGTTGTATTGTGTTGTATTGAGTTGTATTGTGCTGCATTGCAGGCCAGAGTTCATGTGCAAAGAGCTCATGCACAGTCAAGGATGGGAATGAATGAATGAATGATTGAATGAATGAGTGAGTGAGTGAGTGAGTGAGTGAGTGAGTGAGTGAGTGAGTGAGTGAGTGAGTGAGTGAGTGAGTGAGTGAGTGAGTGAGTGAGTGAGTGAGTGAGTGAGTGAGTGAGTGAGTGAGTGAGTGAGTGAGTGAGTGAGTGAGTGAGTGAGTGAATGAGGCTTACAATGGTTGGTGTGTGAGTGAGTGAGTGAGTGAGTGAATAAATGAATGAATGAATGAATAAATGAATGAATGAATGAATGAATGAATGAATGAATGACTGAATGAATGAGGCTTTCAATGGTATCAAAAGTGGCTTTAACACACTTATGTCATTGCAATTTACCACCAATAAAAGTTTCAGGCACTTGGCAAACTATTCCTTTTGATATTTGGCAACAAGATGGATGGATGGATGGAGTTTAAGGGCTTATCAGCCTTGTAGGCTATATAAGGCCACACCATTAAGAAACACCCATCTTTAACAAAGAATTAAAACTCTTCTCGACAGTGAGTTCTTATACAGTCCATCTAATTAGTGACATGAAATCAATTAAATCGAGTCCCACTGCCCACCAGCCAGCAAAGGCTGTGTAGAGCCTTTAAACATGAAGACTCATAAAGGGCGATAGGGCAAAATTTCACACCTCAATTTCCCTGTCACTGACAAAACACTAAGGCCAAAAAAAAAAAATGGTGTGGTTACGGTAACCCGACCTACCCTATTCTGGGGCGCCGACCCTACATCTTTTTATTGAAAATGTTGAAGTTTTTTTTAAATATCAAAGTTGTGGGTTGAGGGAGGATCGATCGTTCAGTCTCAGGAAACAACCTGTGTAGTTACAGATGACGCAGGGCGCAAAGGGAAGTAACTTACCTCGTTCCTCAAGCCTTGTTCTGAAAACAAACAAAAATGGCGTGCCGCGAACGTTTGGTGGCGACTGTTACCTCAAAATGTGACCATCAAGACGGCAATAAGCAGATTTCCGCATATCCAGAGACGGCATCGATGACGGAAGTTTTTCTTAACATTCATCCCGAATTGAACTTGAAAAAAATATGGGGTGGTCGCTCGTGGCTACGGTGATGCAGAGCCAAAGACGAAAGAGTAGCAACTAGCATCCAGAGCTTTTTGGAGTAGCATTTAAGAAATAGGCGTAGCACACACGCACAAGAAGGAAAATGGCGATGTTTGCGCGGGGGGGGGGGGGGTGTTTCTACGTGACGGTCAAAAGTTCAGTTCGACGCTCAGCGCTGAATCGCCAGCATAAAGCGGTGTGTGTGTGTGTGTGTGTGTGTGTGTGTGTGTGTGTGTGTGTGTGTGTGTGTGTGTGTGTGTGTGTGTGTGTGTGTGTGTGTGTGTTTCTTCGTGACGGTCAAAAGTTCAGTTCCAGGCTTTGAAAAATCGTAGTGTTTCCCTGACGATCGTAGCATCGTAGCAAGCACGGCGAAATCGTAGCATGCTACGCCTAAATCGTAGCACTTGGCAGCTCTGGTCATGTGACCACATGCAAAACAGATGGGGATGGGTTTGAGTTGGCTTGGGGTTTGACTGTTGGAGAGGTCGGGGACACGTTTGAACTGAAGGCGATACATTTCAAATGTGAAGTTTTGCAACCCGAGAGTGAGGAAGAAGAAGAGGATGATCAACATGCAGCACAAGTTCCTGATGCATTTCAATTACATCTGGTTCACGTTAGGGGCACCGATGGTTGGTCACATGATACTGACACTAGAAGGACAGACAATCTCATATCAGCCATATCTTCACTGGTAAGTCAATGCTTTTCTTTACCTAATTCCAAGAGAAGTTAAGTCAAAATTGTTCAAAGGGAATATCCGCTGTCTGTTCGCACACTTATTTCCAAGTCGAGTAGGTTTAATTTGGTTTCCACGAGAAATAAAAAGTTAAAAAAAAAAAAATGTTTGCCGACCTACCTACCCTATTTTTGGGGGCTATGTTACCTTAACCACACCAATTTTTTTTTTTGCCTAATGGATAAGTGGATGGAGCCCAAGGGTTCATCAGCCATGAAGACCATTCAAGGCCACAACATACTTTCACTGATTAACCTTTAGAGCGCCGCCGGCACATTGATGCGCCACAGCGTACATTCCCCAGACGTCTGCCGGCGCATCAGTGCGCCGAGCGATAGTCACGTGCTTTGTTTACTTGTTTTACCCTAAAACATTTTCAGATGTATCTCCATTACTTGGATACTCTATCTATGCACTTTTGCATTTTCATCAAAAGCTGTTGTATTCTTGAATACATAGAGCAGTGTAGGAAAACACAGTGAATTTGTTTGTTTTTTGTTGTTGTCTGTGTTCCAATATTTTTTTGCAGCTGAAAAAAGCATTCTATGGCATTTTCATTAATTGCGCCATGTAGGCCATCCATTTATCTACTCACCCTCCAAAAATCTACTTCAAAGCTTGAATAGGTAATAAAAGATGATTTTTTAAGAAAACATGGTGTTGAATTTGACCACACATAATAAAATTTGTGGCTCTGGGGTAAAGCAATGACGAAAATTGGCGGCGCTCTAAAGGTTATAAATGTGCAATTAAAAGAATACCTCAGAAGAGGTACGTGGAGAAATATCAAAAACAATTAAGACATAGTACGACTCATAAATGAGAATAATACTCAGAATCTATCAAAAATTTTATCACAGCTAAAGGATCTTTAACCCATTATGACCTACAGCGTGTGATGAAAACTGCTTCCTAAAACCTGAGGGTTTTAAAAAGAAAAAACACAAACTCGACAACATTCATTAAAAAAAAAATTCTTCACTTCTACACTTCCTAGAAACAAGAAGTACACCAATGTCAAATGCAACATCTGCGTTGCATCCGGTCTGAAAGGGAGATGTAACGCGCGCGTAGCATCCGGTCATAATGGGTTAAAAATGTCAGACAGACCGCTCGACCCACTCTGTAGATGAGCAAGTCGAGGGCACTCCACCAGAACGTGCTGCATGGTGAGCCTGCACTGGCAGGTGCAGCACTCCGGTGGAGGCTCCGACCGCAACAAATAGGAGTGGGTCAGAACAGAATGGCCGATCCGGGAACGGCAGAGCACAACTTCCTCTCTTCTCGTGAGCAATGTGGGGGAGAGTCGCTCACCCCACATGGAAGATACTTCATGAAGTTTGTTATGTGCCCTGCCGTCCTAGTGGGCCTGACACAGATTAGAAATGTAGTTAGTAACACGAGGTACCAGGTTGCCCGCTGAGATCCTGCCCGGGGACATGGGAAGGGAGAGCAGACTTGGCAGCCTGATCTGCTCTCTCGTTCCCCGGGATGCCCATATGGCTAGGAACCCAGCAGAAAGCGACATCAGCACCCCCACACTGTAGTTGACACAGATGAACAAATATACCAAACAAATAAGGATGGGAAATCTCCCTACCCCGCAGAGACTGTAAGGCCGATAGCAAGTCAGAGACCACAAGGGCTCGTGGCAGTCTCTTGCTCTGGACTACGCCAAGAGCGGCCTCAAGTGCACTAAGCTCTGCGGAATAGATCGAAGTCCCATCCGGAAGGCGAAAGCGCAAGACAGAGTCGTGGGTGACAACAGCTGCTGCCACACGATCTCCGTCTTTAGAACCACCTGTATAAAGTGGGTTAAAATGTGCATATGTAGATAAAATTTCCCGAAATGCACTCTTGTACATGTGAGAGAGGGCAGCACTCTTGACAAATTTCGCTAGATTAAGTAAAGTAACAGGTTCAGGCATGAGCCACGGCGGTGACAGATATAAAGGATAGGTAAAAAAAGTTGTCCAACCAAACGTTTGCCGTCGCGATATATCCTTCCCAACTCGTATCCCCAACGGGGGGGATACAGCTGGGTTTGGCCGCGTAAAGGTGTGGAAACTTCGGTTGGACAACACAATGATAAGTAGGATTGGTCGGGTTAGAACCCACACAAACGCCTACGTAAATGAAATGGAGGCTCGCACGCCTCCGCATATAAACTCTCCACAGGAGAGGTGCGGAAGGCACCGAGGTCCGATCATAAACCCTGGTGGTGGATTGGCAACAAGAACAGCAGTAACAACTAACTGACCAATCCTGTCAACTAACTGCCTCTTCATCGTTGATCATCATAACTATTCACTCTTTCTTTAGTCAAGAGCATGAGCAAACTAGCAAACTATTCCTTCATGACAGAGGGGTGGGTGGTGGGGGTGGGGGTGGGGGTATTGGAGACAGTGGTGGATGATGAGGTGAGGTTTGTGCGTTGAGGAGGAGGGGGGAAGACACAACAGCGTACACATACCTTCCAGCATTGATGTAATCCTTCCTGCATTGTAGCAAAAAATCTCTAAGCTTTGTGATTGTCTTGACCTACAAGTACAAAAGAAACAAAGTGATGTTCATGCTACACCAAATCACATATGATAATGGTGTTGAAATTAATACAAACACAACTCTACAAAAATCCATTCACATGGCATTATGATTTAGTCTTTTACACAGTCTGCCATCAAAGTTAAATTAAGCAAAAAACAAAAAAGAAGTTGTGGTTATGGTAACATGGCCCAGAAAAATAGGGTTGATAAGTTGGCCAGGGCCCGTATTCACAACGGCGATTTATCGGCGATTTATTTTAACTCCGATTTATCTCTAAACTCAGATGATTCCAACTGCCTGCTCCGCTCTCCCTTGGCTGGAAACCAGTATATATAGCAAAGCGCAACCTAGAATCCTCTGACGAGCGTACCTTATCTAACCGATCAAGATAACGCGGGGCTAGGGGATAAATCGAGTGTTAAAAAGATAAATCGCCGTTGTGGATACGGGCCCTGAACTTTAGTTTGTTTGTTTCTGTTTTAGAAGAGGCCAGATTAAACATAAATCAAGTTTCTCTTTTGCTGAAAATGCTTTTTTTTAAACATAAGTAGTGGATTCTCCAAGTGCTCATAGGGCAGCAAAGTCGGGGCAGCATGCAGTTTGTTGTTTAACCTCAACTTCCTTTTTTTCTCTTTTTTTTTTGCATGACCAAAAACAAGTTTAGGGTGGACAGAAAAATATAGGTTTGGTGGGGTTACTGTAACTACAACCTTTTTTTTTTGGGGGGGGGACTCTTTTTATCATCAGTCATGAACTATAATTTTCTGCCTTTCATTCCTTTCCCCCTGCTTACTTCCAAATCCCCACCCCTGTGGCAGTGTAGGCTACCCAATTAGCCTGAAGGAGACTCAAACATCCCATTCTCCCATTCCATCCCACCCCACTTCATCCCTGGTCCAGTGGCAAGGGTCGTTGACTGACACCAAAGGCATCAATGGAACCATTCTTAGCACCAACTATAATTTTGTACTAATTACAAAAACCTAACTTGAAGTAATTGCATTTTAGTGCATGATGAAAGCTGTAGGTAGAACAGGGCATTAGTCACCACAGGGCAATATTGTCCACTTCAGAAAAACATATGAGATAATATATATATATATATACAATGGACCTCCACGTAATCGCGGTTCGGCATAATTTGAACCCTCAGTTATTTGCAGGATTGTACTTAGAACCTAACTGATAGTTGGTCACGGAAACCCCGCATCTTCATGAAATTGCAAATAACTACCACAATTTCTTTTTTAATTGGCCATAAGCATTTTTTCATGCTTTTTTCATGCTAACTAATTTCTTAAGAATACAATTCATTAATTATATAATATAAATTGTAATTGAAATTCAGCAAAATATCACTATGAAATAAAATATCAATTATGTAGGTAACAGATAATGTCTGGTTAGAACTTAGATGACCAAAGACTCACGTGCCTGAAAAAGCAGCGCCACCTGAGGAGCTGTAAATCCTCTGCTTTGCTGTGCAGTCATCATCGACGTCATTATTTTCATTATCTTCATCTTGGTGCACAGCTATTTCATCATTCTCATCCTCAATCAATATCATTCATTATTCATGAGTACCTGTACATATTACAGCATCTTAAAATTAAATCATTATTGATATTATTATACTTACACATTTAATGATTTATGCTTCAAATTGTTTTCTTAACGTTTAAAGCTGAGTCTGAAATGCATTTAAAGTGTTTGGGGGCATATTTTAGGGTTTAAACAATAGAAATATGCATTTTTAGGATATTTTATGGATCATGTCCAATATTCCCCCTTTTACGCTAATAGCCAGTGTTCTAGGAATGTTGTTGTTGGCATCCGTTCGTGAGACTATGGGGTGTGCGCCAGGTTTGGTCAGTCCGGGGTTGAGAGGCAGCGTACTCTGTGGCTGTAGAGCCCGATCCTTGAGCCGCATGCTCTGTTGCACTTGTCATGTTTCTGTCACTGTAAAACAGCGGCACTGAAGTGACCTCTCCAGGGCGCGAGCCTGGGCAGCGTGTATGGAGATCCTGGGTTGCCCAGTCGACAGAATCCCCCACTCGGCCTCGCTGGTGAATGTAGCCCCCGCAAAAACCGGGGGTCCTGGATGGATGGTGTTTTTCGGCCTATCAGCCTTTTTAGGCTATGTAAGGCCATTTAGCACAAAAATCACTAGAACAGTTTAGAGTAAACGTCAATCATGTCATGGTGTGTGATCGCCGATGGAGATGCTGGGAGCTGTACTGACATCCTGACCCATGACTTCGGTCTTCTTGATGCTGATGGTCAGAGCGAATTCTTTGCATGCCTGGGCAAAGCAGTTGATGAGACGCTGCAGCATCTCCATCGGCGATCACACCCTTATGGTGGTGGAGGAGTTTACATACCTGGGCTCCACCATCTCAAGCAACTTGTCTCTGGACGCCGAACTAAACAAGCGCATTGGCAAAGCCGCAACATCACTGGCCCGCCTCGGAAAGCGTGTCTGGGACAACTCCATGCTGACAACAAACACCAAGATGAAAGTCTATCAGGCCTGTGTTCTCAGCACGCTCCTTTACGGAAGCGAAGCGTGGACCCTGTATTCCTGCCAAGAACGCCGGCTCAACACCTTTCACATGCGTTGCCTCAGAAGGATCCTGGGCATCAGCTGGCAAGCCCGCATCCCCAACAAGGACGTACTGGCGCAAGCAGGTATTCCCAGCATGTTCGCCATGCTCAGCCAGAGACGACTTAGATGGCTGGGTCACGTCAGCAGGATGGACGACGGCCGAATACCCAAAGATGTGCTGTACTGCGAGCTCGCCACGGGATCCAGACCTGCAGGAAGACCTCTGTTTGTAAACGTGACTTGACGGCGGGAGGCATCAACCCAGCAGACTGGGAAACGGTAGCCGCTGACCGCAACAGCTGGAGACACGCCGTCAAGACTGGCATCCAGGCCAGCGAGAGGAGGAGACGGGAGCAGTGGGAGGAGAGGAGAGAACGCAGACGACAGAGGATAGCGTCGGCATCTACAGAGCCACGCCAAGACTTCACTTGCGACAAGTGCAACAGAGCATGCGGCTCAAGGATCGGGCTCTACAGCCACAGAGTACGCTGCCGCTCAACCCCGGACTGACCAAACCTGGCGCACACTCCATAGTCTCACGAGACTGACGGATGCCAACAATGTCATGGTGTCCCTAGTTATTCGCCTCTTTCGAATCGCGTAGGGAGATGCAGTGGGTCAATTCTTACCCCGAACCCACAGGGGGACGGGGGTACATACCTAGCTGCTATGTTGTATTATTTGTGTTGATCAGTCAGTGAGAAAGTTACTGACTGGTTTCAACCCAAGAAAAGGCCAGGTTGCTCTGCAATCAAGCTGCACAAAAACCTCCACACAATGCTCTCAGCAAACTTTTTCATTGCATGCAAAAACTCTTTACGTGTCTGTGTTGCAACGCAGCAACTTCCACTTCCAGGGTCTTCAGTTAGGATCAGTTTATCAAAGGAATAAATGGTAAATATATTTTCATTATTTCAAAATATCTGAAGTCATTTATAAAATGTTATTCGATTTTCTCTCTGCAAGTAGTGTTCTGCGGTTTTGTTTAGCTCAGTGCCTTTGGCATTGGTCACCTTCAGTTAAAGAACTGCTTACCACTTGGCCTGACAAGCACTTGGCATTGCCTGTGTCGTTACTGACAACGTGAAATACAAGAAGGGCAAAGCCCATACGACTCACATGCTTGACCTTGACCTTTATATGACCTTGACCTTCAGGTGACCTTCAAGGTCAAGGTCAAACAACTAAACCTACCAATGACATCATACACTAAGAAATGCTTTACACATTTTTCCTACCAAAATACATGTGACCTTGACCCAAGGTCAAGGTCATCCAAGATCATGCAACACAAAGCTGTTAACTCAAGACATAGGAAGCACAATGGTGCTTATTGGCACTTTCTTCCATGAGATATGGTCACTTTTAGTGGTTCACTACCCCATTTTGGTCACATTTCATAAGGGTCAAAATGACCTTGACCTTGATGATATGTGACCAAATGTGTCTCATGATGAAAGTATAACATGTGCCCCACATAATTATTAAGTTTGAAACAGTTATCTTCCATAGTTCACGGTCAAGGTCACTTCAAAATATGTATACAATCCAACTTTGAAGAGCTCCTGTGACCTTGACCTTGAAGCAAGGTCAACCAAACTGGTATCAAAAGATAGGGATTACTTTGCCCTATATACCATATATAGGTCAGGTATCCAATCTCAAAAACTTCAGAGAAAATTGAGAAAATGTGAAAAATGACTGTTTTTTAGACAACATTTATGGCCCCTGCGACCTTGACCTTGAAGCAAGGACAAGTCACTATGTGACTATGTATGTTTTTTGAGGCCTTGTCATCATACACCATCATGCCACATTTGGTATTGATAGACTTAATAGTCTCCGAGAAAAATCCAACGTTAAAGTTTTCGGACGCCCGGACGCCCGGACGGACGAAACGGGTGAGTACATACTCACTTTTGCTTCGCATGTGAGTCAAAAATGAAGTAATGAAGATTTTTATCTGATTCAATTCTGAAGGGCACAAATTCTTTTTTCTCTGCTACTCCATGTGGTCATTGATGCCCAAAGTGTGATCACTTATGTCTAAATGTGAAAATGGGGACATATGTGACTATAGTACAAAAACAATGACAAATCATTCTAGAAACGTTGTACTTGCAGTCAGTATAAAGGCGTTAAAAGATGGGATGCACAGGTAAGCTCTATTCATCTTAAGTGTAATGCACTTTATTTCATTGAGAAAATTAGGAAAAGCTTCCATAGACTGGCCACACTCGTGGACTTGTCCGAGGAGAGGGGTATGAGAAAGACGGCCAAGCTGGCGGGTCACACAATCTGGCAGGCCACAGCATCTGACGCGCTGCGTTTTTACTCTTTTTTTTCCTTCTTCTTAAACATCAGATTCTTGTCATTCTGCATGTGAATCACTGGGAATTCACTGTGAACTAACCAAGATCGACTGCCAATCAGATGTTGTGACCCTCTAGCTTTTGTGACCTGCCAGCTTGGCTGTCTTTCCCAAACCCCTCTCCTCTGACGAGACCACTAGAATGGCCTGTCTCGGAAAGTGGAAGCTTTTCCCAAAATTAACAAAAGATGGTGGCCACCAATGTCCCGCTTTCCCCTATAGGACATTCTCATTAATGTACCCTGCAGGAGTTATCCTCGGCGCTCTCTGTAGAAAAATACGTTAGGTAGAACCTGGCAGTTCTGGTTGCTTTCTCGAAGCGTCTGCACTGAATACTAGATCGCTCAAAGTACATGTATGTGGGGGTGGAAAACAGTACTGTGTCATGTAAAGCTCGAATGAGTAGCAACAGATAACTGTTTAGTTCTGGCTTGAATTGACAATTTCGTTTTTTTCTGGTCTGGCGAAGACCAAAAATTCACTATCATCGAGTCTATGAGTGATCAACTTGCCCGCATTCGGCATAATGTAACATGTAAGATCGGGTCGATGATGACAAGAAAATGGCATTAACGCACAAAACAAAGTTTCATAACAACTAAATTCACCAATTATATTAATAACTGACCATATTTACACCTACAGCTAGTGCTAAAACCTTACATACAAAGCAAACAAAACATACTGCGGGGAGTATCCCGGTCACGCATAAAAACTCGGTGCACGAGTGTCGGATCAGATAAACAAACAATCTTGAGAAAAGCGAAACGATCACTCGTGCACTGAGTTTTGATGCGTGACCGGGACACTCCCCGCAGTATGTTTTGTTTGCTTTGTATGTAAGGTTTTAGCACTAGGTGTAGGTGTAAATATGGTCAGTTATTAATATAATTGGTGAATTTAGTTGTCATTAATTTGATTAAACTTTATCAGTCTATGATCGTGAATTTTCTGTCCTCGCCTGACCAGGGAAACGAAATAGTCAATTCAAGTCAGAACTATACAGTTATCTGCTGCTACTCATTCGAGCTTTACATGAAACATTATATCACACTAGCTCGATTGTCTGCTGGCGTAGTGACAACGGTTCGATCGCGTTCGTCTGCTAGCCAGCTAGGTACGTACGGTGAGGTTTGTTTACTTATCTGCTGTTGATTTTGTGCAGAAAGTACCGTAAATTCCGGCCTATAAGGCGCACCTTAGTATAAGCCGCACCCCCTGAATTTAAAAAAAAATTCAGAAAAATCCATAGATAAGCCGCTTCTTAGTATAGGCCGCACAAAATTAACCAAAATAACGTAGTAGAGAACAGTGAAAACAACAGTATGTATTCAAATAACTCAAGAGAAAATAACTGTTACAAACAAACACGTTGCACACACCAGTTCAACAACCGAATCACTTGGGCTCTTCTCCATCATCTGCACTGAATCCACTAAAGTCTGACTCTTCTGTATCCGAAATAAACAGATTCAGAATCTCTTCTGGGGCTGAATGGTCTTCGCCGGAAGTGTCACTGTCAGATTCACTTGGGCTCTTCTCCATCATCTGCACTGAATCCACTAAAGTCTGACTTCTGTATCCGAAATAAACAGATTCAGAATCTCTTCTGGGGCTGAATGGTCTTCGCCGGAAGTGTCACTGTCAGATTCCTCCGCGCCTGCTGCCTCGTGTGTTGCGTCGTCTGCTTCGATGATTTCAGCCTTTCTGAAACCATTCATGATTGTTGACTGTTTTATGGCATTCCAAGCTGTCAGAACCCATTGACACACATCAGCAAACGTTGCACGGCGCATGCAACCCGTTTTGGTGAATGATTTCTCCCCTTCAGTCATCCACTGTTCCCATTCATTGCGCATTTTGAGTTTGAACGGCCTATTGACACTGATGTCCAGGGGTTGAAGGTATTTGGTTGTGCCACCAGGGATGATTGCATTGATGGAATTGGTGGACGTGACGGCTTTTTTGATTGTTGGTGTGATGTGAGCCCGCATACTGTCCATGACTAACAGTGCTTTGTTTCGGCGGAAGAAACCCCCTGGCCTTTTGCCGTAGCACTCAGTCAGCCAGGTCTCCATCATCTTCTCATCCATCCATCCCTTTTTGTTCACACGGACGACGATCCCTTTGGGCAGTTTCTCTTTCGGCATTGTGATTCGCTTGAAAATCACCATCGGCGGCAGTTTTTCACCTGATGCAGTGCATGACAAAACACAAGTGAAATGCGTTTTCTCATGCCCGGTTGTTCTCAGCTGCACCGAAGACTCTCCCTTTTTGTTTACAGTCCGTGTCAATGGAAGGTCGAAGGTCAATGGCACCTCATCCATATTAATTATGTCCTGCGGACCAATCAGATTCTCTGTTACTTGCTTCTGTGTGTAGTTGCAGAAAGACGCAAGTTTCTCAACAAAGTCCGGCGGCAGCTGTTGGCACAAAGTTGTACGCGCACGTATGGACAATCCTTTGCGTCTCATGAAACGGTAAGATTCAGACTGGATACAACTGTGCGCGCTTTAAGATGAAATGGTACAGTGGAAACACCGCGACCATCAACACGTTGTGTGTTAATCCAGTCTTCAAGTTCGTCTTCAAGTTTTTGCCAACGTGCTTTGCAACCTCGGAATGCTTTCTTGGACTTCTTGCACTTGGCAAGTTCACCTTCCTGTTTTCGCCACCGCCGAACCATAGATTCGTTGATGCCTAGTTCTTGGGCGGCAGCGCGATTCCCTTTCTCCATAGCTTTGGCGATGGCATCCAGTTTAAAAGCTGCATCATAGACTTGGCGACGTGTTTTCGGCATTACTTTCGGTCTTGTGTGTGTTACTTCTGTTGGGTTGAATGTGTAACTGATCGATCATTCCTAACTTTGACTGCCAACTCACAGCTGTCTGTGCCGTGTGAGTGTGAGTTGTTGTCATACGACGAACTTCGCATAGCAACAATAAACTTAAAGGTAAGTGAGCGAATTCAAGTCCACTTTCTCGAGAAAAATCCATAGATTGGCCGCACCGGTT
>JAWQFJ010013101.1:0-55000 GCA_034096865.1 Theodoxus fluviatilis | reverse complement strand
ACCTTGACTTGATCTGTTCTCTTTCCAATAAGGACTGAAGCCCTCACTATTAGAGTGCAACATATGGCCAGAATTGATCATTGCCCCCTCCCCAGGTGAAACTCCTGCATGCTGGGCTTTTAAGGGCCTGTCCAGTAGGGCAGTTAGAGGCACACTCAGGTAACCAAAAGCTAAGGCAAAAAGTAAGTAAATAAGTAAAAGAATAACTGTGGTTTAGGTAACATGGAAAAAAAGAATGATTGGCAGATCAGCCTGAACTAAACTCCCCCACCCCACCCCTACCCCCATTTTGTTTTTCTTTTTAGAAGAAGCCGAAGTGAACATAAACCAAACTTTATTTCTTGAAAATTCTTTTTAAAGACTTAAATTGTGGATTCTCTGAGGGCTCATAGGGCAAGGGGGAGGTGGGACAGCATGAGGTTCATTGTTTACTGTCAATGACATTCTTTTTGCATGATTAAAAAAGTTAAGGGTTGGCAGAAAAAAAGAAGGGTCTGACGGGTTACCATAACAGACCTGTTTACCCTTCCGCAATTTGTGGAAATCTTCTGATTTTGAGTCCAAGTCTCCGCTTTTACGGACGATCTTCCGGCCGATATTTCGCTGAAAAAATTGAAATCTTCCTCTTGAAGATCAAAACCTTCCGCATTTTTCTGGTTATTTATCAAATCTTCCTCATAAGGGTTTTTGGGGGTAAACAGGTCTGCCATAACCACTACTTTTTAAAATATTGGCTTAATGGTGGTGGGGGTGGAGATGGCAGTCAGGTCCTTAAGAAACCTAACTGTGCATACAAACCTTCCTATTTTGTGCAAATGGAGATGACTGGATGATTAATATGAGACTCGGGAAAATGATAGTATAGCCCTAAATGTCATAGGAAGTATATAAGTAAAGATATTATTGTGATAATCTGAAAAGAAAAATCGCATCACACTGTGTGTGGTCTTTCCTGACCAAATCATTTTCCTATTGGCCATTTTGCTAATTCACACATGTGGTGGACATGCAGTGGGGGGTGAGGGAGGAGGCACAGAGGACTACTGAACACTGCATGAAGGAAATACAGATCTGCAATAGGGTCTCATGTGGTCCCCACTTTGTGGCGAGTTCCTTGCTTCTCTGTCAGTGTAACAAATAAGAGTTGTATTGTTTGCCATGTGAAGCATTCAGCACCAATAACAATGAATGAAACACTTGCATTTGTGAGTGCCCTTCATCAGTCACTATTTTGGTATTTATTGGTTTGAGGTCTTGGTGTACAGACTGTCCATTGGTAAAGTGGTGATATTTAAGATATTTCACAATCATTGATTAAAATGTAGAGTACCTGCTAGTTGAGAATGATACTTTCAAAGTACATTTCAGTGGTTTGTGCTTTATAACTTTGTGGGATTCCTGTTCGAACTAGTATTGCAGACACTGTTTCAAGCAGCATTTTCAATAAAGAAACACTTGTACCATATGAGATCTCTTGACTCCTTGATAAACATTATGTGCAGCTTACTGCAATCTACTCCTCTGTCTTGACTTGTACAGGCCTTCCTTGGGGACAAGTATGGGTACTGCCCACTGCCCTCCTCCATCCATGCTGCAGAATTTAGGGTCATGTATCACCAGGGTGCATCCAAGGGTCTTGACGTGTCTTTGCTGAACAAGTGGTACACCCTGGAAAACAATGCGTCTCCAGCAGCATAGAACCTGCCACACTACAACAACCTGCAGCCCCAGTACCAGCAGCAACAGGAAGAGGTGTGGTTTCTATCATGCTGTCTCTCTGTATCTTTCCATCTCTTCTTGTATGTCTTCAGCTCAGCGTATGTATCCTGTGTATCTGTATGTAGATCCATCCCTGTGCCCATCAATTCATCAGTCTGTCTCTAACTTTCTCTCAGCAAGTGCACCTGTCAATGTGTCTGTCACTGTGTATCTCTGCTCATGTTAATAATTACTAGAGCATTGAATAGATCCAACTCAATTATATCTTGTATTGTCCAGTAGTATCTGCTAGCAATCTATACCTTGTTGCCACAGCACCCACCCCTAATGCTGCAGCTAATGGTAGCAGCAACACTTTACTAGCGCTGCACTCACAGTCTAAACCATATATGCAATACCCAACCAATGCTGCACACACAACAGATTTGCAGTGATGGGAATAATGTTTGAATTGACTCTGCATCATTTTTTCTCAGCCAGGGATAAGTGTAGAATGTTTCACCTTCCCCACCTGAGGGAACTTAACCCTGCGAATGTCAGGAACCAACCTGATCGGTTCTACTCCCGTTCTGTGATTGCTAGAACTGACCTGGTCGGTTCTATTCTTGAATGGTTCATTTCATTCCTTCTGCTACTCTGTATTCGTTTTTAATGTTTGATATTAAGAGATTATCCATTTGGAAGTAAAAACGCATGATCCCACAGTGGTCTAGTCGGACAGAAGAGTTATTTTTACCGAATTTGTCAACCTAGACAAAGTGGTCAAAATGGACGCCACGCCCCCTCCGCACCACAATGAAGTACAATCGTTTACAGCTTTGTATGGTCTGCATATGTAAAATCTAGCAACAAAATGAGTTTTGAAGGATTGAAATAACACGTTTTCTGCTAAATATACGTGTTGTTGTCGTTTTTCTTGTTTATAGCTGGGAAACTGCAATGTTTACACCATGAAGCAAGAGCATTCCATCACTTCTTTGATTAGATTCATTCGCACCACCCAACAACCTCTACTCATGAGAAACCTATTGTGATTGGTCCAAAAATATAGTTTAGCCAATGGTAGAGAGCCATGTATACAGTCTTGATCACACCGGACATGTTGATGTCGGCATGGCAGACGATGCAAGCCCAGCTGGCAATAGTCGCTTATCTCGCAGTTTTGACTGGTGCTGCCGACAGTGTGTATATGTTACAGTCAAATCGGGAAATCAGGCATTCTCCGAGAATGCCTGAAAGTTTAGGCATTCACGGTAAATACCTGGTTTGATCAGGCAATTCCGGTAATGACTGAAAATGTTCAGGCATTATCGGTGATTGACTAAAATAGGCTGTCAGGCATTATCGGAGAATGCCTACTGCTCACAATCTGTGTTTCTGGTGAGAGTCAAAGCATTTCAGCACATAAGCCTACTGTAAAACTTTGAATGGCTGGGGTCGTAATTGGTTTCACGCCTCTTTTGTACTCTCTCTCTCTCTCTCTCTCTCTCTCTCTCTCTCTCTCTCTCTCTCTCTCTCTCTCTCTCTCTCTCTCTCTCTCTCTCTCTCTCTTAATTTGAAGGCATTCAATTCAAGAACATAATGATGAAATCAGTTTAATGTTTAATTCTAACAACTCAAATGTACATTAAAACAGAACTTTCTGTCAACAGTTCATTTGTTTCCACTAGTCAAGGATTGGTGACACCGACTGTTGCACTTCAGTTTTGCTTTGAAGCATTTGCACCGATTGTTTTGGCATTTCTTTGCACCCGAACAGCTGCACTTGACGTATCCTTGTCCTCCGCTTTGGGAGCCCAGGATGACTGCCTCTCGAAGACTTACGTGCTTAACACAGTTCATTTCACTCAAAGACAACAGTTTTTGTGGACACAGTTCGAACTCGTTTCTGGTGTAGGCTCCTTTTAAAATCCCATGCTTTGTCACCAGTGTGTAGTTGTCATTTTCACTCCTGTCAAGAATCACCCCCAGGATATTCCGCGGGTCTCCACGGCCTCTATCCACCAGGGGAATGGGTATAGCGACGTTATCACCTCTCTGTCTATGACCAAGATCCAAGCGACTCCGCTTCACCATTCTTTCTGCTTGCTGGAGCTGACATACCCTGCTAGCTTGTCTGTGGTGGTGAATTTGTTTATATTGTATGTCAAGCAAAGCCACACTGTCATCAGTCACCAACTCCTCAGTACTGAGGTTTGCATTTCCAAGGTGGATGTTGGCAGTGTTACCCTGGGGTTCAGACCTAGTCAAACAATACGAGATTTTTTATTAGAGACTTCCGTTTTCCATCATCTCTTCAAGTATTTGAAAATTATTTGACTTTGGCATCAAGTGTTTATCATTTTTGGCGTACGTTTGAAAGAGTAACCGATTAAATCGGACTTCCACCGATTCTGTTTCCTCCATTGCTACCCTCAACATTGAGAGCAACGTCACAATGGAACAAGCATTATACTGAAAGTGAACTCCAATCATTCCTAACTCAGCGAAAAGGGGAAAAAGTTAAAGAGACAATGAGAGAGACTCACATAAGAGAAACTCACAATAAATTAAGGCCGGCTATGTAAAAACAAACTCTAATCACTCTGAACTCCGGGGAAAAAAACTCACTATAAATTCATGCAAGGCAGGCTATTTAAAATCAGACAAGGTCAGAACAACCCGTTTTGCCTAACAGTCAGGCAAAACGGGAAATTTGTACAAGTAGTTTTTAGTAATTTCCTGATAATGCCTGAAAAATTTCAGTCATTACCGGTATTGCCTGATCAAACCAGGGATTTACCGTGAATGCCTAAACTTTCAGGCATTCTCGGAGAATGCCTGATTTCCCGATTTGACTGTAACATATACACGATCTTTGGTGAGTGTCAGCAGCACCAGCCAAACATCAAGTGTGAGGATTCAGAGATTAACTCTGACTTCTATGACAAATTTATCACAAATGTTCTAAAGGGAAGGGAGAAGAATAACCACTCCAGGCTGTGTTGCACAGGATAATATTTGGGTTGTGAATTAAAGCTGTAGCTGCACCACGATAGACATCAAAGAAGCGTGGGAGGCTGGCAAGAGCTTTGAAGGAGGGGGAAAAGGAAAAGAACTAAATCTGAGTGAGGGGAATCTGCTCTGTCACAATGTTTGACATGTTCATAGTACTGTAGATCATGAAAAAAAAGTGCTGTGTGTGATTTACATTTCAAAGCCCTATCTTAGTTTAGAAATTTTGGTTAAAACTGAAAAGTAATGGAAAATTTTCTTAATTTCTACATCAGCTGAGGTTTTTTTCCAGTCATGCTAATCATCGTGCTAGCAATCACTTCCTGTCACATGGCTTGCAGTTACTTCTTTTGACTGGACACAATGTCATTGATGCAAAGCCAACATTCCCTTGCCCATTACTTTGTCTTTTTATGCATTGTTTATCCAGATTTCAATTTTGACCTTTAGCAATGCCAAACAATTGTAAATTTTCCTAGATTTTTAAAAAAGAAAATGTCACAAAAAATTTCCAAGTCATGGAAAAAGCATTGAGATTTGTTTCTTGGAAGTCTGCAGGAACCCCTCGTTAGAAACTTCAAGCTCACAAACTATATGCAGTTGAGATTCAGGTTTCAGAATGGAATAGGTTTTAAAAGTTGCTCAAGTGACCCTCATCAGTGCAAATCCTGCTTTACCTTTATGTGACTGAAGTATCCAACCAACATAGTCTGGGCAGATGCATCACATTCATCCCTCAGAGAATGTGATGATAATAAATTTACATGATTAAGTTAGCTATTTTTAACATGTGTATGTCACAAATATCATCATCCTTTGTTTTAAAGATTCATTATATTTATACTGAGTCCTTTTATCCCTCCAGGTTTACTGGAGGTCCTACAGACTTTATCTGTCTGTCTGTCTGTGTGTCAGTCTGTCAGTCCCGACTTAACGGCTGATATCTCAAAAAACTACTAGTCAGATTTCCTTGACATTTTGCATACTTACTGGAAATTAGGTCCGATTGAATGTATCAAATTTTCAGAATCGAGGTTTGAAAAGAAAGTGATTTTTTTAGGTCGTAAACTCGAAAACACCCCCCTAAAATGTCAATTGACGGAATGGCGAAATGCAAAATGTGTGACGTGATCATTTGACGTTGAATAACGTGACGTAATTTGATCTGTGTGTCTGTCAGTCCCGACTTAATGGCTGATATCCCAACAAGAAGGGCAAAGCCCATACGACTCACATGCTTGACCTTGACCTTTACATGACCTTGAGGTGACCTTCAAGGTCAAGGTCAAACAACTAAACATAGCAATGACATCATACACTAAGAACTGCTTTACACATTTTTCCTACAAAAATACATGGTCATGCAACACAAAGCAGTTAATTCAAGACATAGGAAGCACCATTGTGCTTATTGGCACTTTCTACCATGAGATATGGTGAATTTTAGCGGTTCACTTCCCCATTTTGGTCACATTTCATAAGGGTCAAAGTGACCTTGACCTTGATGATATGTGAACAAATGTGTCTCATGATGAAAGTATAACATGTGTACTACAATCTTATGAAGTTTGGAAGAGTTATCTTCCATAGTTCAGGGTCAAGGTCACTTCAAAATATGTATACCATTCAACTTTAAAGACCTGTGACCTTGACCTTGAAGCAAGGTCAACCAAACTGGTATCAAAAGATAGGGATTACTTTGTCCTATATACCATATATAGGTCAGGTACCTAATCTAAAAAACTTCAGAGAAAATTGGGAAAATGTGAAAAATGGCTGTATTTTAGACAACATTTACTGCCCCTGCGACCTTGAAGCAAGGTCAAGTCACTATGTATGTTTTTGTACGCATCATCATCCTACACCATCATGCCAAATTGGGTGTTGATAGACTTAATAGTCTCCGAGAAAAATCCAACGTTAAAGTTTTTTACAGACGCCCAGACGCCCAGACGGACGAAAAAGGTGAGTACATAGACTCACTTTTGCTTCGCATGTGAGTCAAAAACTACTGGACGGATTTCCTTGACATTTTGCACACTTACTGGAAGTTAGGTCCGATTGAATGTATCAAACTTTCAGAATCGAGGTTTGAAAAGAAAATGATTTTTTTAAGGTCGTAAACATGAAAACCCCCCCTCAAATGTCAGTTGACGGAATGGCAAAATGCGTGGCCTAATGGCAGTGAATCGATATTAAACTTGGCAGAAATAGACCTTGAGTATCCTAAAATATACAAGACCACTCAAATTTCATGAACTATCATCCATTTTTCTACAATTTACAGTGCAAAATACGAACCAAGGGGGTTTACGGAAAAGAACGTTATAAATGCTTTACAAACAGTCATATCAGTTCTTCAATGGCACATCTGGTAGAGCGTTGGACTGTTGGTCATGCGTGACCAGGTTCGATTCAGCGATAGAACCTTTTTTTCTCTCTCTTTTTTCAAGAGATTGTGGGTTCGAACCCGACCTGGTTTTTTGTATTTTTTTGTGTGTGTGTTTTTCCCCCCCTTTTTGACTCACATGCGAAGCAAAAGTGAGTCTATGTACTCAGCCGTGTCGTCCGTCCGTCCGTCCGTCCGTCCAGGCGTAAAAAACTTAAACGTTGGATTTTTCTCGGAGACTATTAAGTCTATCAACACCAAATGTGGCATGATGGTGTATGATGACAAGGCCTCAAAAAACATACATAGTGACTTGACCTTGCTTCAAGGTCAAGGTCACAGGAGCCATAAATGTGGTCTCAAAAACAGTCATTTTTCACATTTTCCCAATTTTCTCCCACGTTATTGAGAATGGCGACCTTAGCTACAAGTGGTTGTTGTTGTTCGTCCGTCGAGTCGACGAGGACCACTCTAGTCATCCGGGGGGTTGCTGGGACTGGTTCTGTCTGTGTGTGCGCAGATGGCTAACGAGGCCGATCCTGGCACGGAAGGTTCGGGAACAGAAGGGACATGGGACAAGTGGGACGTCTCCAGGGGGGTTGACAGCATGGGCCTTGCGGGCTTGCCTCTTCTTTTCTGCGGCAGTGATCCTGTTTGCCTCGCATGTCTTGGCACCTTTGTGGATGGAAGAGCGCCAGGTGGATCGGTCCATTGCAGCCCGTTCCCACGTGTCTGGATTGATGGCAAAAGCTTTCAGTGAAGCTTTCAGGGTGTCTTTGAAGCGCTTCTTTTGCCCACCGTGGGACCGCTGGCCATGCTGGAGCTCGCCATAGAAGAGTCTCTTTGGCAGTCTCTCGTCTGGCATCCGGACTACGTGTCCTGCCCAGCGAAGCTGTGACTGCATCAGGAGGGTGAAGATGCTGGGGAGACCTGCTTTGGTCAGTACCACTGTGTCTGGAATTTTGTCCTGCCATTTTATGCCGAGGATCTTCCTGAGGCTTGTTGTGTGAAAGTGGTTCAGTTTTCTAGCATGGCGTTGATAGACAGTCCACGTTTCACATGCATATAGCAGTGTGGGGAGCACCACTGCCTTATAGGTCAAAGCAAGCCCTATCTTTTGATACCAGTTTGGTTGACCTTGCTTCAAGGTCAAGGTCACAGGAGCTCTTCAAAGTTGGATTGTATACATATTTTGAAGTGACCTTGACCCTGAACTATGGAAGATAACTGTTTCAAACTTAATAATTATGTGGGGCACATGTTATACTTTCATCATGAGACACATTTGTTCACATATCATCAAGGTCAAGGTCACTTTGACCCTTATGAAATGTGACCAAAATGGGGTAGTGAACCACTAAAAGTGACTATATCTCATGGTAGAAAGTGCCAATAAGCACCATTGTGCTTCCTATGTCTTGAATTAACAGCTTTGTGTTGCATGACCTTGGATGACCTTGACCTTGGGTCAAGGTCACATGTATTTTGGTAGGAAAAATGTGTAAAGCATTTCTTTGTGTATGATGTCATTGGTAGGTTTAGTTGTTTGACCTTGACCTTCAAGGTCACCTGAAGGTCAAGGTCATATAAAGGTCAAGGTCAAGCATGTGAGTCGTATGGGCTTTGCCCTTCTTGTCTTGAGAGGTTGCTGGTTCGAACCCGATCTTTTTTAATCTTTTTTTTAAATGCCAAAACCTGGAGGTTCAGCGCCAGCGGTTTTTATTCAGGTATCAGGGGCGGACGCATTCTAGTAAACTAGAGATTTCGCCTACCGGCAAAAGTATCTCTAGCACAGTTCACATCACGTGATGGAAGGTTTTTGGCCAATTTATGCAAGCGGAGGTCACACGAGAGGCTTGTGGGATAGCCGATGTGCTCCCTGATATACGCCGTTAAAGTAGTTCTAATACTATTTCGCACAAAACTCTTAACTTACTCTTGTTTAGACAACAAACAAGCGTTTATTCGATACAATAAAATGTTTGTGTTGAAATGGAACCAAGTTTTTACATCTGAATGATTTCTGTAAAAAGTGGAGAGAAAAATAGTATAAGAACGAACTATTTTGGGCGCAAGGCTGTAATGCCAAGGGTCAAGCCTATTACGCATTCATTGCGAACTGTGCCAGAGTCAATACTACTGACTCGGGTTTACAGAATGGGGCGGACGATGGGGGTGGGGGTGGGGGGTTTCTGGGGTTTCTGGAACCACCACCCACCCCCACCCCCCCAACAGCAAAAAAAAAAAGTTTTACTTTGAGTGTCAATATTTGGGGTATTCTTCAGTAACAAAATCTGCTGCCTTAAACTGGCAATGACCATCATCAGAATGCACCAGATTGCACCATTTGCATCCTGGTTTTCAAAATTGTCCGGGGGAACATGCCCCCGGACACCCCCCCCCCCCCCCCCCCCCCCCCTCCAAAAAAAAGTTTGGAAATCCATCGCCAAAAATGAACTGATCCACCCCTGGGTATATATTGTTTTTTTTACTACTGCAAGTCTCAAATGTAGTAATGAATTGTTCTATGCTATTCAATTCTGATTGCATAGTTTAACTTGTTAATAAGAACTCATAGAACCAAATAAAACTGCTGCAAGTTCTGTTCTTTGTTCTGCTTTTGTCTTTCCCTCTTCCCATGTGTTTGTTACATTGTGGTAGACACACAGAATGGAGTTAGCCCTCAAGAGGTTAAAAAAAATGTGTACATTAAACGCTGTACATGTGAAGCATGTAAAGCTGAAATGGTTGTTGTCGGCAACATTTCCGGACACTGTACCCCAGTTTCAAATCTCCGCATTTCGCACGAGAACGGACATATATAAACGTCGTTTAGCTTAAGATCACACCCGAATCACGTGGACCGTTAAGGTGCATGGAGTACAGTATCGCCGAGCAAGACGTTTGTCACAAAACGCAGATACATTAACGCGGCCGGATCTTAGCATATCTTCCCGGGCGTGCGAGTCACGTGACTGTTAGGCCGAGATTTCAAAACTGGGGTACAGTGTCCGGAAATCTTGCCGACAACGACTCATTCAGCGCTAGTAAAGGATGATTGGAAAAAAAACAATGCTTGTGGAGAAGTTATGTAGATGTCAGGAGACCAAAGGTAAGTTTGGAGAAGGGGTTCCTAAGGAACTGGAGAGGCAAAGCAACAAATTAATATTTCTTGGAAACTGAGTTTGGACAAACCCCAGCCATTTGTAAGTCAGTTTCTCAAACTGCTGCTGCTGTGGCTGTGAAAGGCCTAGAGGCAGCACTCTATAAACATTCCATTCCACCTGCACCAGCACTCTATAAACATTCCATTCCACCTGCACCAGCACTCTATAAACATTCCATTCCACCTGCACCAGCACTCTATAAACATTCCATTCCACCTGCACCAGCACTCTATAAACATTCCATTCCACCTGCACCAGCACTCTATAAACATTCCATTCCACCTGCACCAGCACTCTATAAACATTCCATTCCACCTGCACCAGCACTCTATAAACATTCCATTCCACCTGCACCAGCACTCTGTAAACATTCCATTCCACCTGCACCAGCACTCTGTAAACATTCCATTCCACCTGCACCAGCACTCTATAAACATTCCATTCCACCTGCACCAGCACTCTATAAACATTCCATTCCACCTGCACCAGCACTCTATAAACATTCCATTCCACCTGCACCAGCACTCTGTAAACATTCCATTCCACCTGCACCAGCACTCTATAAACATTCCATTCCACCTGCACCAGCACTCTATAAACATTCCATTCCACCTGCACCAGCACTCTATAAACATTCCATTCCACCTGCACCAGCACTCTGTAAACATTCCATTCCACCTGCACCAGCACTCTATAAACATTCCATTCCACCTGCACCAGCACTCTGTAAACATTCCATTCCACCTGCACCAGCACTCTATAAACATTCCATTCCACCTGCACCAGCACTCTATAAACATTCCATTCCACCTGCACCAGCACTCTGTAAACATTCCATTCCACCTGCACCAGCACTCTATAAACATTCCATTCCACCTGCACCAGCACTCTGTAAACATTCCATTCCACCTGCACCAGCACTCTGTAAACATTCCATTCCACCTGCACCAGCACTCCATTCTAATCAGTCACATTTTGAGCTTGCAATGCTGCAATTTTGGTATCAGGAATGGCTCCTTCTTTTCCAAATAAGAAATCTATAGATGCAAAAGTAAAATAAAACATAACTCCAATGTACTTTGGGTAGCCAAATGTATCTTTATTGCCAGTTAAGGCTATGGCTGTTGTTTTCCAAATGAAATGGAACCATTAGCATTTTTTACATCTTCTTGCCTATTCAAAATTAACAAGTACACTGAAAGCTTACACCTTTTTGATTCAAGCAACAACAAAAAATGTGTGTGTGTGTGTGTGTGTGTGTGTGTGTGTGTGTGTGTGTGTGTGTGTGTGTGTGTGTGAATTTGTAATCCATGTTATCCTCTATAATTGAATAATGCAACTACACATATTATAGTCCTCAAACGTTAAGCACTCATGTCAAATGCCTTCCAAGCAACTTAAGAAGTGGATGGACCCTCATAATTATTTTTCTTTTCTTTTTTTACTGTTTTCATCCCATGAATACTACAATGCACAAACTTCTGAAGAAAAAATACACATTATGCACATCTCCGTCACTAAGGTTGTTTTCATGAGAAAAGGTCCAATGGCAGACCAGGGATGCATAGAATAGAATACTTTTATGTAATAACCACAGACTGGAGATCACTTGACAGGTGCACATAAGTGGCAGGGATAAAATGAGGCAATCCTAGAAAAAAATCTTCACACAGCTACTCTGTTATGCAAGCTCAAGCACCCCCTGGCCAAAAAGCATTTGATCTTCACTGATGAGAAGAATTTCTGCCAGGATCAGATGATGAACAGCAGGAATGATCGTTGGCTGTGTTCCGACTCTGATTGCTTGCCAATTGTAATGTCAACAAAGTTTCCAGCTTCTGCCTTCTATTATGATCCTGGGGGTCATCTCCACCGAGGGTGAATCACGCCTCCATTCTTCTTTGAGGAGGGCCTGAGGGTTAATGATGATGCCTACATCCATGTGATGGACACTGTTGTCAAGCCATGGATAGAGAGGATTGCTGGAGACCGTCATTGTGTGTTTCAACAGGCTGGTGCACCTGCCCACAATGCCAACAAGACCCAGGCATGGTTGAAGGAAAACCTGAAGGAGTTCTGGTCAAAGAACCTCTGGCCCCAAAGCTCCCCTGACCAGAGACACTATATATAATGGACTGCTGACTTGACCTCTCAGTGTATAGTCTAAATATAGTTGCAGTGCTGTCTGCCCAGCTCCGCCTTCCCAACAGCAACGATCATTTCCGGTTCCCGAGTTTACAGAATGGAGCAGCTAATCGAGGAGATACTTGAGCTAAGTACGCAGCATTTACTGAAAATAAGTAGTTGAAAAGAAAGAATGAACATTGAAATAGTATATTATACATAACTGTCAATCTATACCTACATTAGCTCGGACAGTGTAGATGAGTGTAACATTTATGACCGAGATATTATTTACACGAGAGACAAAGAGCGAGTCGACGCTTCATGAAGTCAGTTGACAATGATGTTATGAATCAGAAAATATTTTTTAATAAGTAGGATGGTGTTGCAAGTCAGAGACACTGCTGCTAAACGTTTCTTAAACGTAAGTGAAATGCTGAGCACCATTGCACTCCACTTGTCTTCTTCATAGCGGCATAGCAGTCAGTACATGTGAGAACATACGTCGTCTGCTGTCTGACGCGCGCATACCGCCACTGGCGCTAACCCGCGATGACTCGCAAAGGGAGGATCTGCTCGCTCCCATTCAGGATCGTTGTGTTATTATTCTGTGGAACGACAGCCCTCTATTTCGGCCTGTGTAGGCTCCACATCCAACAATTGCACAGTTATTTCCTGACATGTTGTGTCAAAACCCTCTTAATCCCACAGACGCTGGATATATAGCTGGAATGGTTCCACTGTGCTGTTAAGCAGACGCTACGTCAAAGAACACACTTCATATTCAACGAATTGTCAGTCCAACTTCAACCTCTGACTCTACAATCCGCAAATTACATCATGTTTTTGCACAACTGAATTCAGATAGAGATGATAAAGCACAGTACAAGATATAACCATTACATTCTATTGCTGTGTGGACAATGGAACCTGCCCAGACTTAGACCGGAAGAGAGCAGTGCTTCTGCCCTGGTTGTTGGCGCGAGACGGCACTGGCAGACGCGTTTCGCGCAGACAGCTATCCAGTTCTATAGTATCTCTGCCCTGACTGCAATCAGTGTACACCCTCTCAACACCAAAGAATCCCTCAAGGCCAAAATCACTGAGGTCTTAGCCAATGGTTCCACAGCATAATTGAGTTGTGGAGGTTGAAGGTGGATTCATTGAGTGAGCCCCATACAGTACATATTACAGATCATGTGTGCCAAATTTCAGGTAAATAAATTGATTTTCAAGGATGTTATGGCATTTTTTTATATTGACATGTTTGTCCTTGTTACAAAACGCATATTTCCCATTTGCTCCTGGTTGTGGTTATATCATATAGTGGGTTGGGAATTATCTGCCAAGCCATAGTGTGGTTTGATATTGCTGCCAAGCCAGTGTTGATGTTGGGATTTATATGATGAATGGAGTTTTGGAAGGGAAATCGAACAGTGAACCTTGTTTTCCTTCCAATATAGAAACGAACTTAGTAGAACGTTTGGGAGGATATTAAATTCATCTCGGTTCACACTTTGCCATTGACCAATCTGCAGTGAACTTTTTAGGGAACGGACTAATGAGACAGCTCAGTTATTGTTCAATGGGAAGGTGGATGGCTGTGTGAACAGTTGATTGGTTGTTTGGTATGAGATCGTGAATCAAGACACCCTCCAACGCCGTGATTGGTTGAGAACAACAGGTAGACTTTTGCTGTTGTATTTAAACCCGTGTTTTGGGATCACAGGCGTGCCCGTTGCAGAATTTTCACAGAGACAGCCCGTGTGGATGGCGCCCTGTCTTAGAAAGAGTTCACGTGTTGAACTGTCTGTGAAAGCTGATGAAGTTTCGTCCGCTGACGAAATGTGCCCCGTAAGCTATGTCAAGTGGCTGTGGGTAGATGAAAAGCTGAATGGAGGACTGCCCTCACTTCTGACTGCAGGGAGAGACAACGCATAAGGTATTACGAGTTCTCGTTTTTGCAACGTTTTCCTCTCCTGAGTGAACTACCTCCTGACCACCCTGTATGGAGAAATAGTCTTTTTGAAATTCTCCAACTCCTGAGAAGCCACCTGCGAGAAAACTCTAGCCGTCTCTCGCCTCGCTCCCCTCCTCGGCGCCGTCTCAAGTTGCCTTGCCTGCCATTCTGCCCGCTACGGGAAGGATTCGCCGACTGCTCGTCTGCCCCACCGGACGTCTGTCCACGCATCCCCGCCGAGACTTCTCCATCTCCTGGACCCAGTACAAGTCAAGACCTCAACCTCCACTACAAGAATCGAGAAATAACGGCTACTCCTCCCCAATGCGAGGAAAACTCATATTTCGTCGTATTTTGTGAAGTGCGTCCCTGAGTGGACATCCCAAAATTCCCCTCTCCCCATAGTGTGTGTGGAATTTCATTCATTGGAAAACGAGCTCACTTTGCTCGCTGCGGATTGGCGGAACACCCCGACAGGTCGCGTACGTGAGTACAGGTTTTCCCATCATGGCTTGGCAGCCCTTATCAATTAGTTATTTATTCTGGGGAAGGGTTTATTTTTGTCTTACAATGCGTTTCAGTATCTCCATGACTTATTAATTATTGTGTCGAAATTATCACTCATGACCAATTTGTTTATCATTGATTAAAGCTGTATTTTTGAACTTTGATTTCGGTATCCCAGTCATCATTTACGTACGCATGTCATCCTTGTGTGAATGATAGATTGGAAGGTGCCAAGTAGTAATGAAGTACCCTAGACATTCAACGAGCCAAGGAAAAGATTAACAATCTTTTAATACTACTTGTAACAGTCCTAGTTTATTATCCCCACATTGTACATGCTGTTTTAGTGTTTAAGATACATGCTGTTATTCCTTTTTTTAAGGCAGCAAATTTGGAATGTACCAAAAGTAAACATACACCAGATAACATTTATAATAAAAACCGCATCAAAATTATCCGAGTAATGATTTAATACACAAGAGCTATTGTATTCTTCAGATTTATTCATGGCTTTACATCAACATGACCTTCCACCCATCCACCAATGTAAAAATGGGGGGAAAAGCTTACACAAATACACAAAAACACTTTCCCTATACGAATCTGTAAGAGTGATCTATCAGTTCTAACCACTGAAAGTTCAAAGAGAGTGACATATGATTTCCTGTAATACTCTACTCTGAGCTTCAGGCCATTCACATACCACTTCTTGCAATCTAGCAAAGCCTACTCTCCGGTTTTCCTACTCAAACTAATTTTTCTCACTTGGAAGCCATGAGGGAAACAACCGAAGCTCTGCCGAAAAGTTGTCAAGTGATCACTGCATATAGAAGAAGCTCAAGGAAGTAAATGAGAGGGAGAGCACCTGGTGCTAAGCTGGCAACTAGGGGCCAAGACAGTTGGTAAGGGACATCAAATTTTACAGAAAGCTCTACAAGGAGAGCATTTCAGTGGCCTCCAAGAGAAAAACTACAACAGTGAGTGACCCATTACAGAAAAGCACCAACAACTCAATACCCAAAATCGGGTAGCATCAGCTTCCCCAGTCCTCCATTGGCACATGCCATCTCCATCTCCCCTACCCACCCTTATTTCGAATGACTAGGTATCCACTCTCTCCTTCTGAAGAAGACTCTAGCACAGTTCCTCCTGCATGGCATCACTTCTGCTTCCATACACCATAAACCTTGGACTACAGGTCACACCTTTTTTGAGTCAGTTCAATCTTAGGACCGTTTCTTCTGATGCATCTTGTAACGAATAGAAAATCCCCTTCAGATCAGTTTGTTTTATGCTGGGGGGGTGATTTCAGTAACTGTGTCATGCTAACTTGAGTGCTGCTAGAATACATGTAGAGTAGTGCCTGTGACAAGCGGACACCCTTAGGGTGTCCCCTCATCAGAGGAATGTGATGATCATGATAGTACATGTCATTGAAACAGCTGATTGAGTTGATATATGATACGCATAAGGACAACAAGAAGAGCCACCAATCAACCTATTTGACTTGTTAACCCTTAAAATTTGTTAAGGCGCTTATGTGTTAAGTTATTAAAATTCAGTAAAGTCGGCAGGCTCCACATGCATTCCCCATCAACTGAGGTCCAGCTACATGTGCAGGAATGGGCAGCATGGGTCCATTCTAGAATGTGCCTTTGAGATCTTATTACTAGTTTTGGATGATAATTAGCTCCCAGAGGATGAGAAGCTGACACATTTGTCTCCAGACAGTTGTAGAGGAAATCAGATCCAAAAGTTAGAAGCATAGCAATCTACTTTCACCATGTGAACAGAAAAGGTTTAAAGGTTGAATAACTTTTCCCCTAGAGATTGTTTACAAGCAGTGTGTTTTATTTTCTCACAGTAAACATTAAACCACAACCCAGTGCTTGTGGAGAGCTAGGGGTGGGTTGGAGGTCAGGATAGACATAGTGTGTGTGTGTGTGTGTGTGTGTGTGTGTGTGTGTGTGTGCATGTGTGTGGTGTGTTTTGTGTGTGAGATTGTGTGTGTGTGTCAGTGTGTGAGTGCACGGGCGAGGGAGAAGTGGTGTTGTGGAGAGAGACACCTATGACATTGAGCTGCAGTGGAACCCCTCTTTTACAACTTAACAAAATCTCAGGAAAATCCGCCTTAAAAGAGCGGGAGTCTTCAAAAAGGTGAATTGCATACATAACTCAAGATTTTATGTGGAACAGTGAAAAACCAGGCTCTAAAGACAAAATGCTTTAGATTCACATACAAGATGCCTCTATTGTGTGTGACTGCTTCAATCATTCAGCTATAATGTTGACGTTTACATGCAACTCATTTCTTTGCTTAGAGTGTGTACATATTTTTTTTGTTTGGTCCATTTTTTCAGGGTGACACATATCCCACCCCCTCTCCCCATTTACTATTGGCCCACTGAGGTAGTGTGAGATAAGTCTGTCATCTCTTTCTAGACCACAAATTATCCAGCCAACCAGCATCCTGGACCACAGTCTCACATACTGTTTGTTGGGTTTTTTTCTCTCTCCCCCAGTCCCAGTCATCTTGTTGCCTAACCCCCCTACCTGCATCACCACCCCTCTCCTTCTCTTGCTCTCCAGATCATTATGTCTGCCTACCCACCCACCCCCCACCCCTCCTCTCTCTCTCTCTTGCTTCTAGTACAACAGTTATTTCAACTAAATAAAATTTTATTGTACTCTCTTAGACAGAAATGACATAAGTTGTTTTGATCATTTTGCAATTGTATTCATACTTTTTTTCTTCAAATTTACCTTGGATTATGATGCACTTTAAAATGAAGTTTTTGTCACATTTTCTTCAAACTTTGGGGGCAAATTTTATGTAATGATGTGCCTTGCAGTCATAGATTTATGGTATTCTACTTCACCTCTTCAGGTGCACTTCCTGCATCCTCTCTTGCACTACTGCATCCTCTCTTGCACTACTGCATCCTCTCTTGCACTACTGCATCCTCTCTTGCACTACTGCTGCACAGAAGATTACAAGTTCATTAAGGCTTCAGGCTTGTCTGTTTCTTCAGCTTGCAGAGGACTTATAGGTTTATCCTCTTGAGAATCAAATGCTCCTCCAGTCTGTAGAGATTCTACTGGTTCTGCCTCCTGATGATGACTTGTTTCTTCAGCCTGTTGGCAATGATTATTTCCTTCAGCTTGCAGATAAATGTTCACCCCCAAATCCTGAACAAAAACTTGGGATCCTTCAACTTTCTCAGATATGCTGGCTCCTTTAGGCTGTAGAAGAGTATTAGTTCCTACAACCTGTTGAGGACTAGTGGCACTTTCAGCAGGTGCAGGGCTGGCTTCCTCAGGTGGCTTCTCTGGCACAGTGGCTGTAGCTTCAGGGGTGATATTCTGGTGACACATGGGGCAGGTGTCCTTCACGTACAGCCACTTCCTCAAACATAGGCCATGGAAGTAGTGGTTGCAGGAGGTGACTCGGGCCGTTGTCATCTCCTGGTAGCAGATGGCACAGACGTCGTTGTGATCCTTCAGTTGGTCTTCTGTTGCCAAGGGTAATGACTCAACCTTTTTTACGGCTTCCCATCGGAGGAGGAAGCTCTTCCAGCCACTTTGCAGCCGCTGCCAGACATTGAAGTAGCAGTGGATGATGAGAATGGTGGAGTTGAGCCAGCTCCACTCTCCAAAGAGGGACTCCCTCACTCCATAACACACTACAAACACTGCCACAATGAACTCAAGCACTCGAGTTATGGACCGTGTCCAGTAGATGACATCATCAAGACTTTCCCATGGTGAGGACCGGAGGTAGTCATACATGAAGAGGGCATAGACCACCAAGGATCCAATGACCTGGACTGAGGTCAAAATACAGCTTGAAACGATGACCAGCAGCCAAAAGTCCAGGTCAAAGTACTGGCAGATTGAGTAGGTCATGTACAGGGGAAACATCCACAGAACTGTGCAGAGTGCCACAGCTCTGATGTGTTTGAAGATATTGTCACTGTGTGATGCGCTGAGTGTGAGTAGAACTGGCTCAGCCAGCTCATACATGCTCTGAATGAGAGAGGAGACCACGATGAAGAAAAGTACTGACATGAGGAATGCCCTCTGCAGTGGTTTTAGCTCCAGCAGGTTGGTCTGTAGTGCAATGAGGAGCATGGTGAACCCTTCTGTCCATCCCCGCAGCCAGTCAGAGTCTCGATTCACAGCTTGAAAACCCTGCAACAGACAGTTGGAGGGGGCAGAATGAAGAACATGAACCTCACTTCAAAGGTATCTCTGCCCCATCTAGAGAATGTGAACAGCTAAATAGCTCCTGCAGATTCCAACACCGACAAAAGCTGTATGCACTGCAGCCAGTTAATGTGCAAACAAAATGTCACTTACACCCTAAGAGTCCACTACCTTAATTTAACCCTCTTAGTCTTAACCCTGGAAGTCCTGCCATAAAAAAGGCCCTTCTCTCCCCTGCACATCCTGCTTGTCCTGCAAGATACCCTTCATACACACATGAGAGGGATTTGAAAAGGGAATTGGGGTTTAGACCCTGCATATTTCAACAGATTCTTTCTTATTCTTGGTTCTCATATTTTTTTATGCCTATTATCTGAGCCTCAAAGGAAAAGTGAGTATTTTCTGTGTGAGATAAATATGTTGTCATGAAAAATAAAACAAAACTTGTCAATGGAAAAAAAATGTTGACAATTATGCTCCTGAATGAGTACTGTGTCCTAGACCATTTGGGTCAGCATGGATTGTTGTCGAAGGAGAGAACTCAAACTTTTTGGGGTCGTCTTCTCTCTCTTGCTTGAAATTTGGAGTGCTCCTGTGCTGTAGATAAGATGTCAGAGAGATTTGGGATAAAAATTGGGGTGGAGAATCCACTTGTTTTTACAGATTCTGAGCTATTCTAGTATTAAAAATTTGTCATGCCCATTATCTGAGCCTCACAGGAAAGATGACCATTTTCTATGTGAGAGAAATATGTTATCAAGAGATCGAGAGAATATAATATTTGTCTGGGAAAATTTTATTTTATTTTTTATCTAAGGTACCTGTTAAGTTTAACAGTATGTGGTTTGGGGTTGGGTTGTTGTTGTTTTTTTGCCCAGGGTACTGGAGTAAAGAGAGTGAAGTACCTAGAGAACAAGCTTCAAGAGCACGACACAAACTAGAAATGATCCTTGCAGCCATGGTCACAATATGTTCAATTGGCAGACTCTCCTCTCAGTAAAATACACTACATGGCATGAATGAGTGAACATTTGTAGATGAGAATGAGCAAGACAGAGATGGATGTATGGATGGTGTTTACACCCTATCAGCCTTGTAGGCTATTTAAGGCCATTAATCACAAAAATCACTAGAACAGTTTAGAGCAAATGCGAATCAAGCCATGGTGTTCCTAGTTATTTGCTTCTTACAAATCGTGTAGGGAGACGTGGTGGGTCAATTCTTACCCCAAACCCACAGGGGGAGCAAGCCAGAGAAAGAGACATATGGAAAGATAATAGGAGGACTGGAGAAGGTGGAATGGATGGACGGATGGATGGAGCGACAGGAGAATGAAAGATGAGTGGATGGGTGGGTGGATGGATGGGTGGATGGATGGATGGGTGGGTGGATGGATGGGTGGGTGGGTGGGTGGATGGGTGGGTGGATGGATGGATGGATGGGTGGATGGATGGATGGATGGATGGATGGATGGATGGATGGATGGATGGATGGATGAGGAATGGACAGATGGATGCATGGATGGATGCAAGTATATTGGCAAAGTTGAAGACACACACAAATAATTCTACACAAACATTTGCTTGAAAACCCCACTATCAAACTTGCTCACCTCCAGGTAGATCTTGGTGAGGGTGAGGACACAGAAGGACAGGTAGGTGATGGTCACACAGAGGGCAAAGAGGCTGACAGGTGTGGCACAGCTTTCTCCTGTGCAAGCCAGTAGAACCACCAACCAGCCCTCATTCCAGATGGGGTGGCCCTCAGTCTGCATGTACACATAGAGCTGAGCCAGCATCATCACCAGCCAGAAGATCATCAATTGAATGGGCATCTTGACAGCATGCCAGAAGGTCATCAGCGTTGGAAGATATCCAAAGTTCTGGCATGCAAAGTACACAGTGCTGATGCTCTCCCGGCAACTGTCAATCAGAGAGCCCAGGACATTGAATATGTAGAAGACGATCATGAGGACTGTGAAGATGGCTGCAGCGTTATTGACGATGTGCAGATCCTCAAGGGGAAAGCCTCCAATGCGGGCAAAGATGGGAAGGGTGAAGACAAGTAGGACAAACTTGGTCCAGTCCCTAATTTCAAGGAGGTAGGCAATGATGGCAGCGATGAAACACTGTGCTGCAAGGTGCAAGAACAGGCGCTGGATGTGTTGCTTATCCTCAAAGAGTGCTGCCCAGCGCTGTGCATAGTTGTTGTGGATCTCTCCCTCCACAAACATGGTGGACAGGTAGAAGGAACCAATGAGCATGACCCCTGACACCAGATACATGTAGAATGTTACCAGGCGCTGCAGAGGTAGTGTTGCCATTGCAAAGGGGAGAGCCAGGCCTGGTGGAAGAAAATGCAGCAACCAAATCAGTGGGACAATGCATTGGAAAGTTATGATGTCAGTCACGATGCTAAGATTTCCAAGATGTGGTATAAGTACACAGAAGTTGATTAGATGGATTACATCTCAGATTTGTTATGATTTTAATGTTAATCACTGGAACATTCACTGCTGCATTTGAAACATGGTCTGGAAACATTAACTCAAAATCAAAACATTTATGGTCAAATGTACAAGTGTGTATATTTGAACATTGTTCTGGGTACTATCATTTGGACACATGCATAATGCCCTGTATATAGCTTGCTACAGCAGTTTCAACAAAGAATCAATCCCTGGGTGTCAAGACTATACAGTCCAAAATGCTAACCACTGGACCATGCCGGTCGCCACTCTACAGAATATCTATTTGCCCTAAGATTGCAGATGCTGGCTAATGGCTTACTCAGACCAAAAAATTAATTAATATAAAATTACTAGATACTGACCATAAAAGCAAGAAGAGGTATTTTTCATGAGCTTCTGGTGTGCTGTCGACAAAAATTGGTCTCTCAGTTACACCTATCACTTGATTTCACCCACAAGCCTTCATCTGTTTGTCCCCTCTCCTGCACGCAGTACTCTATGTTCTATAGAAGCAAGATTCTGCATTCAAGACATTAGCATCTGCAGGTATCGTCACATAATCACACGAAAGAATAATAATCTTGTCCAACTTTTATGCTCAGAGCATGTCTATCGCCCCATCATCAATCATTTGTAAAGTCAGACTAGGGAGTAGGGTGCTGTCAGTTTTAATATTAGTATCTAACATGGGATTTGGTTGATGATAATGGAGAGTGACCTGCCCCTGGTCAGCAGGTAGTACATACATGAGTTATCTCTCACAAAGTTAATGGATTTTAACAAAAATTGGCGCCACCATGCCAGTTACTGGACTACCAGCAGCTGTGGAAGCTATTCTGGTGACTCTTCTCCAAACTCTGGGGCTGACATCTAGGTAGGTCACCACAAACAAGGTAAATAACCAAAACACCATCGTCATGCTTCACTTCAAGCCTGAAAACCCTTGACCATCGCACAGCATGAGAGCAGACTCCTGGCAACACAAGCCCCCAAGCCAGCGATGCCGAGACTAGCAGCATCAGAGGGGGTATCTACAGAAATCAGATGTTGCATCTTCTTGCGTCCCTCTACCTAGCCATCGCAAAAGAAGACTTTGGCAATCTGGAAAGACCAACTTTGAGAGTGAGGAGTGTGCTGCGCCAGTCCTTGCAGGGCGTGAGTCTCAACGTGCACAAGAAGACAACGAAGCACGGGACTCGCGCACCGACAGTGTGTCAGTAATGTGTCAGGCTGATGAGTCAGCCAAGAGTGCTAGCACAGCAGCCACTGTACACTGTGAATGTTCAGAGACCAAAGTGCAGGAGAATGAAAAAGCCACATGAGAGAGAGGCTGGGGAGTTCTCAACGTACCGGTTGTCCCCTGATTTTGCTGCCGATCCGGTCAAGAATCGGAACGGTTGACTCATTTGCATACAATCCGGCCCGATACGGTCTCGACCGATTCATATGCCGGGAGACACGAGGACGACGAGAATCTCGCGACTAGCTGCCAATTTAAATGGCGGACATGTCTCCGCTTCGCACAGAAAATGCTGTATTTGGGGGATTCTAAAAGTAAAACCTCATCCAAAGAAAATGTAAGCCATGAACAGCATTAATTTATCAAAGCTGAATGTTGAATGCATCAATAGGTCGAGAAAGCTCCTACATTTTAAAATCCGAAATGCAGGTCACACGCACAACCATGTGTCCGCGGGTCGACTGTTATCATTATTGCGTGTTCGCACAGAAAACGCTGTATTTGGGGGATACTAAAACCCCATCCAAAGAAAATGTAAGCCATGAACAGCATTAATTTATCAAAGCTGTATGTTGAATGCATCAATAAGTCGTGAAAGCTCCTACATTTAAAAATCCGAAATCCAGGTCACACGCACAGAGTTACACGTCGAAGTGTCTGTTGCCACAGCTCGGCAAAGGGACGTAACTCTAAATTCTGACCTCGCTTTGCGTAAAGGAAAATCGCTCGAGTGCACGGTCTCGGTGTAATCGTTGCGTGTGGCTGTCAACCCGATTTTTGCTGTCGATCCTGTACCGGATCGGGAGCAAAATCAGCTTGAAAACCGGTAATTTAAGACTTGGAAAGAGTGTTCGCAAAAGTGACAAAAGACTTTTGTGAAGGATTCAGAGAAGACTGTCGAAAGGTATGCCAGAAATTCTTTGACCAGTAAGAAAGCACTGAGTGCTGTTTTTTCTGACTTCAGTAAGAAAGCACTGAGTGCTGTTTTTTCTAGCCCTTCCTTCCACCAGCGTGAGCGTGATCGAGGCAATACTACTCCAAGTGACTGAATCGTAACAGTCAAAAGATCTGTGAAGAAGCCGGCACGATTTCAGCCTGCTGCATCGACAACAGAGGAAAGTGAAGTGTGCGAGAAAGACAGTTTCTCACCACAGCAAACTTAGCAAGCCACCAGACAAGTATCCCCTCCGAAGATTCCTCAGATCATCACGAAGGTACACACACATTACTTGGTTGTTTCTCAGTTTGCCACAGCATTCCATGTGCTAAAATGACTGTTGCTGTTGCTATAATGCAAGCCATTATTCCTGTGCAAGACTTTGTAATAGTCTTGATGTGCTAAGAATCGCTTAGTTTCGTGCATATTTCATTTGTTGCTGTTGTTGGTTGTTATCGTTGTAACCTTGTTTCGTTACAGGCCTCTGGCCTCATAGAATAAAAGATTTGTCAGTTGTCAGTTGGTTGATGCTAATGATGATGATGGTCAAAGACCAACCTAGGTAGTAGACAACCCTGGCAATGATGATGATGTCATAGGTCTGGACCTGGACAAGCTTGGAGGTGTCTGTGCGGAACCATGACTCCACCATGAAAATGGCTGGCACACGCAGGATGACTCCCACCCCTGCCTCCACTGTGACTCTTGACACTTTCAGCATTGGAAGCATCTCCTCCTGTGTCCACCCTGCAGTCAGAAATACACACTTCAGCATAATATCAATTCCTTATCTAATATGAAAACATCTGTCCGAACTTTTCTTAGATTCAGTAAAATATTTTACTTTTGCCACAATGATATCAAATGTTAGAATATCAGCGGTGAAAGAAAAAGAAAACAAATTCAGACATTGTCAAACTAAAGGAAACCACTTTAGCTTTGAGTACAGCATTCTTTCAATTCATCACTCAGGATCCAACAGATGCATGTCTCCTCTCGTGTGCTGCCTCTTCCCTCTGTGCTAAGACGGATCAGAAATATATGGTAATAAAGAGACACAACATCTAGCAATCAGGATTTTCACAACTTGCTAAATTCTGGATATAAAAACTGTCCCTCTCTAAAGGCCTGAGTTCACTGCTGCCCAAATTCTCTATACCCTGGTGTGTTACTGCCAGTGTAACCTCCCTCCTTGAGAATGCAGCAAATTATTTGTCATCGCTGTCACAAGAGAGAATAGAGATCGTGATTTTTTTCCTTACCATCTAAGTTTTAGTTTATTGGATGCATGAGTTAGTTCTCTACTTCAATCAATTTTTCAACACGGGAAATTTCTATTGTCTCTTACCTCTCTGGTGACACTAATAGTTACAAATGCTGGCTAAGACGTCTTCCGTTAAAGTTAAACTTTATGAAGCTACTCTTTTTCTTCTTCTTTCTTTTGACTGCCGCCTTCAGCAAGGTGAAGATTCTGCAGACGTGGAGAGAGGTTGCGAAGAGGTTGATTTGTCAGGATTCAGAAGGAAAGCTTCCAGATGATCAGCGGGAATATGGTCGAGACATACCCAAATCTGCATACGAACTTAAAATAACATCTTTTCGTGCAGTGAATGCAATTTACTGTAAGCATGAATGCCTGACGAGACGGTTTGCATATACGAAAGTAATAAAAACTAATATTTTATTGGCGAGATCATCATCACGTTTTGAATGTCCTCAATAATCCTGTGCTCAAACAACTGAAACACAGTACTTAGGTATGTGTGTGAAAAAATGAAAGGTAAATGATATGAATGAAATGTAGTTCATTGAAAAGAGAATAAAAACACCATTCCAATGGTATAAGTATGAACACTGTGGGTCAATTTGCTCAAAAGTTATGAATTTTTCATTGAATAAAATCCGGCCCTTTGTTTTACTATAAAGACAGTAGAAAATTTGTGACCAGATTACATGCACTGAACAACAAAAACCTTCATAACTTTTTAAATTTCAAAGCTAGAAGAAAACCAATGATATCTCTGGAATCCTTATGATTAGAGCTATTGATTAAAATGATAACAGAAATGTGACAGATATATTTTAACTTAATTAATTAATTAAAAGGTGAATTAATTACAATCAAGCGACTGTAAATTCTGTATCTTTTTCAAACTATATAGGAAAATTACATGAATGAAATGTAGTTCATTGAAAAGAGAATAAAAAGACCATTCCAATGGTATAAGTATGAACACTGTGGGTCAATTTGCTCAAAAGTTATGAATTTTTCATTGAATAAAATCCGGCCCTTTGTTTTACTATAAAGACAGTACTTAGAAAAGTTGTGACCAGATTACATGCACATGACCAATTTGAAAACCAAATAACACGCTAAAACCTAAAATAAAAAGCACTAAACTGCTTTCAAAAGCATTCAAAATGAAAATAGAATAACAAATAATCATTAGAGGCAGTATAAACGAGTCCACTAGGTTAGACGAAGATGCTCAGAAAAGCACTAGCCGTGACTAGGACCACCATTCCACAGCCGACAGCGCGATTTGAAAACCCAGTGACCACGTTGTAATGAACGAAACCCCCATTGTTAACATTCAAATTTTAAAACAAATCATTGAAACAGACTCGAAAATGATTAATCTACATGCTAATAGCAAAATTAACATACTTAATACTAACGTTTGATATGAAAATGGCGTTTGAAGATGAACCAAAACTTTCAAATTCGCGTAGCTCAGCTCATAGACACCGCACGAAGATGAAACTTGGGTCTAGATGCAGGGGAAAACGTGAACTACGTCTTGGAAAACGTGGTCTTTGTGCTAAATGAAAACGAGGCTTGAAGAAGGCGAAAGAGAGAGGTATGTCTGTGCGCGCGAGCACAGAGTCCGGTCACAGTTTTAGCGGCGCAGCGGAGAGGCTGAATCGTGACGTCACGCACACATACCTACAGTACTGTTTATATCCCGTTATCAGTCTGGAGCTGCGTTCACTAGCGGACGAATATCGGGACATTATTCATTATTTACGCTGCTTCTCTTGTGTGAAACAATATAGCTACGTACCTAATACCACTGCCTGCAGATGAATAAGAATGTACTTTGGGCGCAGTCTACGGTGTCCCCACAAGACCGTGATCTGGGAAAGCCCACGATGGAATTAACAAAAAGTTAATTGAGGAATTAAACGAAATTCATCATACAAACAATCGTTGTTCCTATCATATTTCTTTTTTCTATTCTCAAATATTAAAATACTATCTGAGAAATATTTGAGCCCTTTAATAATTTATATATTCATAATCATCATTAAAAAAATATTTTGTCCGTATCTTTAAAGTGTTTCTTGCTATAATATACCTTGGTCTTATGAATAGGCTCTGATGAAAATGCCATGGAGGGCTCTACTTGGGAATATGTTAGAGGTGACTCTACGAGTGCCACCGCTATTTGTTATGGACAGCATCCTCAACAAATCGATTCTATCATCAGTCTTTCACGACATGACATCCATGTCATGGACAAACTGGTTCATGTGCACGGGTGTGATGTGTCTTCGTAAGTACTCTTGCCAGTCTTGGTTGTTTTAACTAAGCAATTATACGTCGAAAGCAATTCAAACCAATGCTTGCACCTTCTAAGAAGGCTTTCATTTACAATTGTTTTGTTTTGTTATATAATGGGGGGAAATTCCGCAGCCAGGCGCCAAGTATGTGTAATAATGTCAATATGGGACAGGTGAATTACACTTTTGTAATAAAATTCGGGCAAAGTGTGCACATGTCAGAAACGTCGTTTTCTGTTTTAAACATCCCTATCATAAGCGTAACTCCATTGCTGGGTTCAAGTTGCAGAAGTAGGACAACGTTGTAAGGACACAGGATCTGCGCTTTTAAACGGGTAAAGTGGCGCCTGGCTGCGGAATTCTTACCACTTTCAGTTGTAGTGCTGTCTGAACTGGCCTGGTAATGTGTAGAGCAAAAGCATACCCTTTTAGTTTTAGTTTCATTTTAGAACCCCAAATGTCCTAGTGATGTAGTGTAGACCAATAATAGAGCACTGGACCACTGTGTAATTATGGTTTACAAACAATCTTATCCAAGATCTGCTAGTGAAAAGTAGATCAGTCCCTTTGTTTCTTTGTTGCTAATCGATTCTTGTTTTGCATTTCAGTCACAGTGATGGCAGCAGTGGTATTTCTTTTGGAGGTGCCACAATTGATGGAACTGTACAGCTACATGGGATCCTTTGGTGTGTTAATGGCATCCTATTGGTGGAACAGAAAGTTTGTCCTCAAACCAGAACTCAGCCCTGCTCTCCAAGACGCCAAAGACCAGAACACAGCTGTTCATGGAGAATTCCTCATTGACTTAGGCATACAGGGCTTCTTTTCCCACCTGTTCATCTGTTCAAGAACAAGCCGACATTCATACCAGCAGATAGAGAACAACAACAGCATGCGCAAGCTCCTGCAGATCAGTGTGTACATATCTTTTACCCTGCCGCTGCTTGCCCAGGTCATGTGTGAGGATGCCTCTGTCCACACCATGGCACTCATTGCATTAGTGATACCCGTCATTCAGCTGTCTTTTGACATCTACAACTCTTCATACTTCATCCTTTTGACTGCACGAAGTGCATACACCAACAGCAAGGCCATGGTGGAGGCAGTGGGTTTCCAGGAACTGGTCATCATCCACTGGACACGCCTACAGGTGCCTCGTGTGCTGCGGATGTTTTTCTTCCTCAGGCTCTCCCAGAATGTGCTGCAGCTGCTCACCATGGCTGCCTCGGAGAACTATGCAGCCACAGGTGTAGTGGCATTGGGGAACTGGACTGCCTCGTCAGATACCTTGGAACATCTGTTGATCCGTTCTTGTGAGACATTTGTGTCCCTGGCAGGACTGACTAGTGCTTTGTCTCTGTTCATGCACTACCTGGGCATCTTTCTGGCCTTTCTGGTTGGCTCTGACACCGATGAAGACAGGAACATGGGCACTGTCTCTGCCCTACTTTTCTTCATACTGGCCTTGCAAACAGGTTTGACAGGCCTTGATCCAGACAAACGGCTTGTGCGGCTCTACCGCAACTTCTGTCTGCTGACCACAGCCATCCTCCATTTCATCCACAGCATGGTTCACCCTCTGCTCATGTCACTTAGTACTGTCAGGGAGCCAGACCCAGTGCGACATGCTCGGGCCCTCGCTATGTGTCTTTTCCTTCTTGTGTTCCCTGTTTGTCTGCTCGTGTACCTCTGGTCCCATCACCATGTTTCTACCTGGCTCCTTGCTGTCACTGCCTTCAGTGTGGAGGTCATGATCAAGGTTTTCATCTCCCTCCTTGTCTATGCCCTCTTCTTGATTGATGCTTACCGCAACACCTTCTGGGAGAAATTGGATGACTATGTTTACTACATCCAGTCAACAGGCAACACCATTGAGTTCATATTTGGGATTTTCCTCTTCTGCAATGGAGCTTGGATAATGTGCTTCGAGTCAGGTGGATTTATCCGAGCTTTGATGATGTGCATTCATGTTTACTTCAACATCTGGGTTCAGGCCAAGGAAGGTTGGAAGGTGTTTATCCGACGAAGGACAGCAGTAAGAAAGATTAATTCCCTCCCTCTGGCTACACAGGAAGAGCTGGAGGAGGTGAATGACGTTTGTGCCATTTGCTACCAGGAGTTGAATAGTGCACGAGTGACCAGATGCAAGCACCTCTTCCACAGTCTCTGTTTACGGAAGTGGCTTTATGTTCAAGACCACTGCCCCCTGTGCCACACTGTTATCTACTGGACTGAGGAAGAGAATGGCGAGGCAGCTACTAGTGACGGAGATGTCAGAGTTGAGTGATGGTAAACAATGGAATGTATGGATGAACTTTAAAGCTGTTTCTGCTCTCTTCTGATCATAAATACCTTGCACTAAGATCCCAGCCAATCAAGTTTGGAGTCCAACTGTGAATCAGGACACTAGTCTGATGAGCAGCTGTGGTGGTCTGAAGCTATAGATCAGTCCGTGTTTGGCATTTTGAGATGGAGATTGGTGGCACACCATTAGATCTTGCTTCTGTTCCAAAGTCACCATTGATGGAGTTCCTTTGTCAACCTTTTTTACAGATGCCTTGCACATGATGTGTGTTTTAAAAGCTCAAGTTTGTTCTCGATAGTGAGTGATGATTCAGTCCATGATTCATAGAGAGGGGAAAAAAACAACTGTTGAACTGCAGAATGCTTTCATTTGTTGGCATTTTGATTTGCATTTCAATTTGTACTTCAGCATTCTTCATTATTTACTAATTCTTGTAGATTCATTGCTGTCCTGAGAATTGTCTGTCTCTTTTTCCCCACCAAAATGTTGAATTATAATTTATTCAATTAGCCTTTGTGCTTGCTAATGATGTAGAGTGCACTTTTCATTCGTTCCACTACTTAAGAATAAAACAAACTAAGTTGCTGATGGTCTACTGTTAGTGTTACACCCATAGAGGATTTGGTGCCAGTAGCAGCAAGTTCATCATATTGACAGGCTGACAGTGTGATTAGGCCAAAAGAAAAAATAGTTGTGGTTAAGGCAACATGGCAAAAAAATGTGGTTGTTAGGTTTGTCTTTTAACTTAAAAATAAATTTTAAGAAGAGGCTAGATTGAACATAAAACAAACTTTCTTTAGTTGAAATTGCTTTTTGGATTCCCTGAGTGCCCATAAGACAGAGAAGATGGGACAGAATGCAGTTTGCTATTTACTGTCGATTCCTTTCTTTTCTTTTGATGGGAAAAAAGTTTAGGGTTGGCAGAAGACAATAGGGTCAGTCTACAGTAACCACAATTTTTTTTCCTTTGAAATTTAGTATATTTTGGAGTGCTAGCCTCTATAGTGCTGTTTTTCTTGGCGAGTGCTGATTTTGTTCAGATTGGAAAATAAATTTTCTCATATGTGATCGCCCACCACGAAATGAGTCTTAAGTCACCTTGGCCTGAGTTTCACTTTTTAACTCTTTCTAATGGTATTTTTTCTCCTCTTTTAAATGGTGGAAACCGTTTGACAATGCAACCATTGGTTCCCAGGTTATGAGAACTCAAACATCTCACCCCTTCATTCTGCAGTTTGTAGAAAACGAAGCTTAAACAGTGTTGATATTCAGGGTAAAACTCTCCTTAGCAACCATGCACCAATCTTTTTGAAAATTTCACCACTTGCTACTAGTGATAAGCTCAGGATTTGGGTGTATTTTGGTTACAATGTGATAAATAGTATAGCTACTGTGAGATATAATATGCATGTACCCATTACGGAATTTGCCTGAAGATGGCCGTCACAAAAATACCACCATAAACACAGTACAGTTCAATGACATTATCTACATAACTTATATATATGATATGCTAATATCAGAACACATACACACACACCTACACTCTCACTCACTAATCCTGTAACAGAGCATATTTTTTAAAGCACAATAGAAAACCTTGGTTCTCATTGTAACAGAACATTTAACTTTAGATGAAAACACTCTTTAAAGTTCATTGAAAAGCAGTTGATTCGTTGTCGCAGGTGATCTCTTTTAGCTTAGTGTGCACTAGGGCGATCGAGTGATCGTCTGAAAGAATTGCCTGAGGTGACTTACGACTTTTTCTGTGATGGGAGGTCACATATTACTGTTAACGATTCCAAAAGAGTAAGTGAATAAATCTTATGCAGAGTTCTGTGATTTGGAATGCAGAATCTGGATTGGTATACATGTACATATATTTTCGAAATTACTTCAATGCGGCCTATCTGTCAGTCACAAGGACTACAAATGTCAAAACTCACTAATTTCATCATGCATGGGCAGAAGGAAGGATGAACGTGTTGGTTTTGTAAGCAGTTAACAATAATGTGTGATAGTAGGCAGTCATAGTGCGTCCTCCACGAACTTCGCATTGGCCATAATTCGTATCTAAATGAGGGTGCGCGTGCATCACAAGAATTTGAAGAAAGTGACGAACTAATGCGCATGCGTAGAGGTCACGACAAGAGGTGAACTCGCCAACTCTGCACATTTCAATGGCCGACGTGTTGCCGGTTCGCTCACAAAACGCTCTATTTCGGGATACTAGCAACCCATCCAAAGAAAATATAAGCCATGCACAGCATTAATTTATCAAAGGTGTATGTTGAATGCATCAATAGGTCGTGAGTGCTTTTACATTTTACACATCGAATGCAGGTCGACGCATCCACGCCGAAGCATGTGTTGCCATCGTTTGTGTTGACATGATTTTACGCTCTCGTCACTTTCTTGTGATGCGAAGTTCGTGGAGGACTTCGTTTTCATTTTCACTTGGATGAATATTTTATATTTGTAAGCAGTGAACAATGATGTTATTGCATTTTCACTTTCATTTCATTTTCACTTTGCTTTAGTGTTTTCTGGCTCCCAACTGTTGTGCTTAGCGGGGATTTAAAAAAATAATAATCTTTAACACTGGCTATTGACAAGATATTGGAGCCCACTTTAGTACTGTCAGTTTGTTACAGTGACACACACTGATAGTTGAATTTTCTACCGTGAGACAGGAGTTATTTTAGTGTATCCGTTGTGTCATCAACATAAGTTTTCTAGACTACAGTGAGGATTCAGTGTTATGTATTATGATGACTGGATGTTGCCCTGTAAAATGATTTGACTTGTGCAAATACCATTTAATGGAGAGTAATACAGAATCTTTGTAGGACTGGGTAATATTTAAACTTAATATTAAAGTGAGACAACATCTGTATTTTCTCTTCTGTGCTCTGCAGTGTATTTGCCAGTGTTCCTGCACAACCTTGTCTACTTGCTTTTTAAAAGCTATTTTCTTGTTTAGAATATTTCCTCTCCATGCCACCACATTGAAATAAATATTTTTTTTCCCCAAGTAATCTGGGCATTATAATACTTGTAAACCCATAATTCTAGTTTATCAAGGTAAAATATGCCCTGTAGACTTAAGTCAAATTATTTCAGAAATTGTACCAATGAAAGGAAATCAGTAGTGCATTTAAGAGGCCTACCATTATCGACCGGTCAATACCGGTCGACTCTTGAACGTCTTGGTACGGCTACCGGTATCTACTGGTAGATACTGCACTGGAACGCTGTTGCGCCTGTATAACCAAAATGTCTGCCTTAGGGGAAAGGAAGAAAGTCGCCATCACAAATATGTGCTGTGGCACACATTTCAGCCTATGTGAGACGTTACAAGAAGTTAGGCTGATATTGTACTTTTCCTTTTTTGACTCACATGCGAAGCAAAAGTGAGTCTATGTACTCACCCGTTTCGTCCGTCCGGGCGTCCGGGCATCTGTGAAAAACTTTAACGTTGGATTTTTCTCGGAGACTATTAAGTCTATCAACATCCAATTTGGCATGATGGTGTATGATGACAAGGCGTCAAAAAACATACATAGTGACTTGACCTTGCTTCAAGGTCAAGGTCGCAGGGGCCGTAAATGTTGTCTAAAAAACAGCCATTTTTCACATTTTCCCAATTTTCTATGAAGTTTTTGAGATTGGATACCTGACCTATATTTGGTGTATAGGGCAAAGTAATCCCTATCTTTTGATACCAGTTTGATTGACCTTGCTTCAAGGTCAAGGTCACAGGAGCTCTTTAAAGTTGGATTGTATACATATTTTGAAGTGACCTTGACCCTGAACTATGGAAGATAACTCTTCCAAACTTCATAACATTGTAGTACACTTGTTATACTTTTATACTAGGTCAACCGTGTCGTCCGTCCGGGCATCCTGTAATCCGTAAAAAAAACTTTAACGTTGGATTTTTCTCGGAGACTATTAAGTCTATCAACACCCAATTTGGCATGATGGTGTAGGATGACAAGGCGTCAAAAAACATACATTGTGACTTGACCTTGCTTCAAGGTCAAGGTCACAGGAACTCTTTCAAGTTGGATTGTATACATATTTTGAAGTGACCTTGACCCTGAACTATGGAAGATAACTCTTCCAAACTTCATAACATAGTAGTACACATGTTATACTTTCATCATGAGACACATTTGGTCACATGTCATCAAGGTCAAGGTCACTTTGACTCTCATGAAATGTGACCAAAATGGGGTAGTGAACCACTAAAAGTGACCATATCTCATGGTAGAAAGTGCCAATAAGCACCATTGTGCTTCCTATGTCTTGAATTAACAGCTTTGTGTTGCATGACATTGGATGACTCAAGGTCACATGTATTTTGGTAGGAAAAATGTGTAAAGCAGTTCTTAGTGTATGATGTCATTGCTAGGTTTAGTTGTTTGACCTTGAAGGTCACCTGAAGGTCAAGGTCATGTAAAGGTCAAGGTCAAGCATGTGAGTCGTATGGGCTTTGCCCTTCTTGTTTTAAGAATAACTGCTCTGAAATACAGACTGAAATAATTATCGGGCAAGATGTGAGCAAACATTTCTTCTACGACAGATGGCAAAACAATTTGAAGGGAGGCAACTCTTTTATCTTACATTAGCCCTTAGTTTGTTGTGTAACCTCCCTTGAAGTGAGCATCAAAATATTCTTGCTTGCACAAAGTCAGCACTGTCGTTTTAAATTGAATTTCGATTCGAGCGATGCCGAGCCTTCATGCACAGCTAAAGCTTAACGTATTTTATCAGCTTCCACAAGGAACGAGCAGTCTGCAGCTGCTGGTTTTCTCATTTGGTTGAGAAGTGGAATCCACGTCGATGAAAAGGCATTTAGGAAGCCATCTTGGCTACCGTTCAGTCATAACGAGTTGTTCAAAAGTGCACATTGGGGGCTTGCCTACTGGTCGACGAATGGTAGGTCGTCTTGAATGCACTACAGTCTGCATTTAGGAAGTAAAGAAAGCAACAGGTGGCAAGTGATTATTTCTAGCCATAGAAAGAGCAGCAACAGGTTTAAGCATGTGAAGTCTCTGACACCATCTGTGGTTTCACCCGTGGTTGACATGTGATGTTGAATAGGAAAGGAAATGGCTAAATGATGACTACTCCGACATTGATGAAAACACCATCACCACTTTGTTGGGTCATTGCTGGTGTGAACGGAGGCTGCATGCAGGTGCCACTGTCTTTGCTGGTGTGAACGGAGACTGCAGGTGCCACTGTCTTTGCTGGTGTGAATGGAGACTGCAGGTGCCATTGTCTTTGCTGGTGTGAATGGAGACTGCAGGTGCCATTGTCTTTGCTGGTGTGAACGGAGACTGCAGGTGCCATTGTCTTTGCTGGTGTGAACGGAGACTGCAGGTGCCATTGTCTTTGCTGGTGTGAACGGAGACTGCAGGTGCCACTGTCTTTGCTGGTGTGAACGGAGACTGCAGGTGCCACTGTCTTTGCTGGTGTGAACGGAGACTGCAGGTGCCATTGTCTTTGCTGGTGTGAACGGAGACTGCAGGTGCCATTGTCTTTGCTGGTGTGAACGGAGACTGCAGGTGCCACTGTCTTTGCTGGTGTGAACGGAGACTGCAGGTGCCATTGTCTTTGCTGGTGTGAACGGAGACTGCAGGTGCCACTGTCTTTGCTGGTGTGAACGGAGACTGCAGGTGCCACTGTCTTTGCTGGTGTGAACGGAGACTGCAGGTGCCATTGTCTTTGCTGGTGTGAACGGAGACTGCAGGTGCCATTGTCTTTGCTGGTGTGAACGGAGACTGCAGGTGCCATTGTCTTTGCTGGTGTGAATGAAGACTGCAGGTGCCATTGTCTTTGCTGGTGTGAACGGAGACTGCAGGTGCCACTGTCTTTGCTGGTGTGAATGAAGACTGCAGGTGCTACACTAAGGACTTGCAGCTGGCATTGACTGCCAGCCATCTGCTGTGTTCCTTGACAGTGGTACAATCTTGTTGAAGTGTGATTTTTCATTTATTGGTGCCCTCCCAAGTTATTTTGACTTGTAGCATATTGAAGCATTTTGTGAAATTGTAATGTTCTTTTTCCTCTCCTTTATGTCATGAGATGCGTGCGTGTGCACTTTAATGGCTGGATGTTGTGAAAGGGACTTTATTGAGATATCGTGGTTCCATGTTCGTGAGCACTGGTTGTGGGCATGTGTCATGAGAACTCTGATGGTAGATGCATGTTCATTTCAGCAGCTATGAGTTTCAAATATGGAGATGCCATTTGAACAGCATTATTTTGTGTCATTTACTTCCATGTGGATAAGGTTTAACAGTTTGTAATCTTGAGTGTCTGAGAAGAAAACTTTAGGCTTGAAGCTGCAGTTTTAAGATTTTTCTAAAATCTACACAAGAATGGCTGAAGTGTTTCATAATTTTTCTGGGCCTACTTTAACAGATTTGTCACCTTCTTTCCACTAAGTGCTGCACCATTACACGTTGGTTGCCATGAAGAAAACTGGCCTCCTTTCCAAGTTGACAAATAGGCAAACATTGCCTGTGATGAAGCAATTCCTCATTTTCCATACTTTAAATACATACCATGCACGCCGCTCGAACTAAAGCAGGATGCATTGCAGAGGCAAGGTCTTGCAAAGCATAGGCTTTCCTTTCATCTAGCAATGCGCCCCAGATATGCTCAAAAGTGATAAATTTAAGGCTTTTTCAGGAGCAGTTCTGCAAAGCATTGCACGTGCTTTGCTCCTAAACGGCAATTTGGGGGCATGCTTCCTGCAGCACTGTGCAGCACAGAAGCGCGCATCTGAGGTGATTAACACAATTTTCAAAATGGAGTCTTTGATCCCGCACTGGCCGTTGATGCGTAAAATAACCCTCAAACACCATTTTGGGACTGGAACGGGCTTTATTTGCCCCAAGCGCTCTGTATGCGCGAAAAATAGCAGGTAAGGATTACACTGTAGTGGACTTTATTCATGCAGAATACATTTAAACGTGCATAAACGGCATCTGTGGCTAAGAAAACACTTTCTTAAGCGTCTAGCAACACAACATGCAGCACGTAAGATTTACCTCCCTTTAAAAGTGAAGCACTTCACTAAATTTGTAGTCGTTCACGCGAGGCAAAGAGCGCTCATTTGCCACCATGAAGTGCTCATGCAGCGCTTAATATTCCTGAACAAGCCTTTAGTGTAGATGGGTAGGAGGGATGCAAAAAAAAAGTAGGAAGTTTAGAGTTTCTTTGCTAATCCCTTTGTTGCATGGCAAGCACTTCTGTGTTTAATCCTGTGAGTGTCTATAACATGACAGCATCTTCCTAAGGAAAAGGTACATTTATACACAGCCAGTACCAAAGTGCATTAATGGCCTTTCGGAATTGGACCAAATGGGAAGTATACTATAGGTCTTCACAAGGATGTTTGGATTTCATGGAATGGCATGGGATCAGCACTGTAATAGCAGTACTTAGTATCACTTCTATTTTGTGTCGATATGTCTGCAGCGTATGTTCCTAAAGTTAGATATTGTTCACTACTTCACATACACATGATACAGATCTCTGTGATAGTGGTTTGAGCAATTACTGACCGGTTTCCATGCTACAACAGATTTCTGTAGAATAGAATATAGTCAATGAACTCTGAGTTAACAAGTGGTTTTGGATTGGTATGGTTGTTGGTAGTTGTATTTAAACTTTTTTTTCTTGTGTGCAAAATTGCACGCTAGTGTGTTTGTGTGTGTTTGCAGGTGTATGTACATTAATTGGTACAGTATTTTGAGTGCAGAGCAGTGTGTACAAGTATACTGTCAATGCTCAGGACCTGGCCTTTTTCATATATAAAAAAGCAAAAATAAATTCCCTCCAACTTTGGGTGGTAATTGGGGCGAGGAGAAATTAGTACACATTTCTTGACAAAATTCTTGTATCTAGTCATTAAATAGTTCAATTAATGGCAGTGTATTGCTACATGGGCACTGTTTGGATTAATGAATTACATCACACTTCTGTTGTCTAATGTTCACCAGTTGTTGCTAAATTTGATTATCATCTCTCATCATGAGCATATTACTTATAAATATTCAGTGATGGCTGCCAGATTCATTTGTGTAATGGATTTGAAAGTGAATAAAGGTATTTCTATCTCTTTTTGTTGTTTTTATTCACTTCTAAACTACTTATGAGGGGAAAAAACTTTCAGCAACCCAACAACCCAATTGTACATGCTATTCCACTGCATCACGCAGCCATAAGCTGGAAACTTTACAGTCTATAACAGAATCAATTCACAACAGTTCAGCCAAACTTTTGGCCCTGTAACTCCTCCTAGTCAAAATTGCAGTTTTTTACGTTTCCTCTCACCTGCCTACCATTAACTAAATTAAGCAAGTGAGAAAGAAAATTCTCAACAGTTGGGTTTTTCTTGGTTGCTCAGTTTGGCTTCTCCATCTCAAGCACAGATATCATCCATTCTGTAATTGTTACCGACATCTGCCTCCAGTCTGGCCAGACATCCATTCTGTAATTGTTACCGACATCTGCCTCCAGTCTGGCCAGACATCCATTCTATAATTGTTACCGACATCTGCCTGCAGTCTGGCCAGACATCCATTCTGTAATTGTTACCGACATCTGCCTCCAGTCTGGCCAGACATCCATTCTGTAATTGTTACCGACATCTGCCTCCAGTCTGGCCAGACATCCATTCTGTAATTGTTACCGACATCTGCCTCCAGTCTGGCCAGACATCCATTCTGTAATTGTTACCGACATCTGCCTCCAGTCTGGCCAGACATCCATTCTGTAATTGTTACCGACATCTGCCTCCAGTCTGGCCAGACATCCATTCTGTAATTGTTACCGACATCTGCCTGCAGTCTGGCCAGACATCCATTCTGTAATTGTTACTGACATCTGCCTCCAGTCTGGCCAGATGCATTGTGTCAAAGTTCATGCTGGACTTCTCCCCAACAGTCTTATTTATAGTTTAGCCCTGGATACAGGCCCCTGAGGGTTGGGGGTGAGAATAGAGCCACTGCAGCTCCCTGTGGGTTGGGGGTGAGAATAGAGCCACTGCAGCTCCCTGAGGGTTGGGGGTGAGAATAGAGCCACTGCAGCTCCCTGAGGGTTGGGGGTGAGAATAGAGCCACTGCAGCTCCCTATCCATTGTGTAAGCAGCAAATGACTAGGGAAATCATGTGGACTTGTTTTTATTCTAACCTGTTCTAGTGAGGTTTTTTTACTCACATGCGAAGCAAAAGTGAGTCTATGTACTCACCCGTTTCGTCCGTCCGGGCGTGGTGTTGTCCGTAACAAACTTTAACGTTGGATTTTTCTCGGAGGCTATTAAGTCTATCAACACCCAATTTGGCATGATGGTGTATGATGACAAGGCATCAAAAAACATACATAGTGACTTGACCTTGCTTCAAGGTCAAGATCGCAGAGGCCGTAAATGTTGTCTAAAAAACAGCCATTTTTCACATTTTCCTAATTTTCTCTAAAGTTTTTGAGATTGGATACCTGACCTATATATGGTGTATAGGGCAAAGTAATCCCTATCTTTTGATACCAGTTTGATTGACCTTACTTCAAGGTCAAGGTCACAGGAGCTCTTGAAAGTTGGATTGTATACATATTTTGAAGTGACCTTGACCCTGAACTATGGAAGATAACTCTTCCAAACTTCATAACATTGTAGTACACATGTTATACTTTCATACTAGGTCACCCGCGTCCGGTCATCCATAAAAAACTTTAACGTTGGATTTTTCTTGCAGACTATTAAGTCTATCAACACCCAATTTGGAATGATGGTGTAGGATGACAAGGCGTCAAAAAACATACATAGTGACTTGACCTTGCTTCAAGGTCAAGGTCACAGGAGCTCTTTAAAGTTGGATTGTATACATATTTTGAAGTGACCTTGACCCTGAACTATGGAAGATAACTGTTTCAAACTTAATAATTATGTGGGGCACATGTTATACTTTTATCATGAGACACATTTGGTTACATATCATCAAGGTCAAGGTCACTTTGACCCTTATGAAATGTGACCAAAATGGGGTAGTGAACCACTAAAGTGACCATATCTCATGGTAGAAAGTGCCAATAAGCACCATTGTGCTTCCTATGTCTTGAATTAACAGCTTTGTGTTGCATGACCTTGGATGTATTTTGGTAGGGAAAATGACCTACATGTATTTTGGTAGGGAAAATGTGTAAAGCAGTTCTTAGTGTATGATGCCATTGCTAGGTTTAGTTGTTTGACCTTGACCTTGAAGGTCACCTGAAGGTCACCTGAAGGTCAAGGTCATGTAAAGGTCAGGGTCAAGCATGTGAGTCGTATGGGCTTTGCCCTTCTTGTTTCATTATTAATGGCCTTAAATAATCTACAAAGGCCAATAGGCCATAAAACTCCATCCATCCATTCTGTTTATTCACTAGCAAATGCAGACTTTTTGCTATTTCTTTATCATTTTGCTAGCAGACTACATGTATATGCATGCATGGCTGTCTGTTGATTTCCACAAAGATCTGTTGCACTGAAGATAGACTGCAACCTGAACTCAGGTGCAGAGAGCCTATGGCAATGAGGGCAGACTTTGGTCATGGAAAATCACAACATATAATCTTGGCGTCTTAATCTGCAGCCTGGTTCCAGGATCATCAGGGAGCAGAGACATTGTAAGGATGCTGACAAGAGTAGCCCTACAATAAGGAAGTAAAAGTGTGTTGTTTGAAAAGCCACAACAGAACAGCTAGCACCTTAACTTTTACCTTTAGACTATTCAACAAATGACATCAAATACATCTTAATTGTAAACCAGTCAATATATCTGTAATCAACACATGAATATACATGTAAACCATCAAATCCCCAACAGGCAACATCCAACATGCCAGATATACAAACTTTTAGTAAAAATAAGAATACACTTCTATTGCATAACCATCACAAACACTTGTTAACACAGCAAATACATTTTGCAACTCCAGGTTTAGTGAAGTCCTCATGATTAACAGTTATCCCCAAAGGTTACAGCAGCAATAATGGCAGTTCAACAATGAACATTTCACACAACAGACAACTACATGTGCAGCCCTCAGAAATACTGCAAAACAGTAACCTCTTCAAAATTGCATCCAGTAGAAAATCAATCTTGCATTCAAATTTCAATGCAATCAAAACTGTTTCACAAATATCACACATTGACCCTCATGTGCAGGAACACATCAATGGATTAAGTGTCACAATTGGACCTCATGTATGAACTTGGCAGGGGGAAAAAAGAATCCCATTGTTGACTTTTCTGGAGAACAGGGCAGTGCTTGCAAGAGTGGAACTGCTTCCTATTGCAGACACACACCTTTCTTCAGAATGACGTTGCCATACTGAGCTGTTTCCCTGCAAGACAGTGGTGTAGCACTCCAGTCACCGCAAAGTCCACAAATATTAAAATGACAATAATGGTTAAAACTTAAAAAATACACAGGCAAAACCTCATGGATTGATGAATTTGAAAAGATAGCTCCTTCCCATAGGGAAATAGTGGAAGTGTTTTGGTGGATCTTGAGCACGATAGCGAGCAAGAGACAGACAGACAGACAGACAGACAGACAGGCAGGCAGGCAGGCAGGCAGGCAGGCAGGCAGGCAGACAGACAGTCAGTTTCATTTTAAAAATCAATTCTGAGAATGCCAACCACTTTCGAAGAACTTTCAACATTTTCAAACTATCACATAATCTCGGAACATCTTCCAAAACAATCAGTGTCTACAATGACTTCATAAAAGTAAAGGTGTTAGTTTTGCATAAGAACTTACAATCAATATCTCAGGTTCAAACCACTTCACACTTTCCTTATATAATCATCTCTGACAGTGGAAAGAGTAGCAGCAGAGACCAAGGTGTCTACTGCTCATCTCCATGATGCTAGCAGTTAGGACAGGGGGAGGAAACTTATTGCTGAAATAACCTTCAAAGCATTGTTGTGTTCTTACCCAGAGTGGACTACAGCAAAGGCTTTCTTGGCTCTCTCGTAGAAGGCAAACCGCTCCACATATTCTATCTCAGGCTGGATTAAACAAACACAAAGGGCAAATGGACACATTTCAAATAAAAGAAAATTTCATAATCTCTCGAAAAGCATGCAAACATGCACACATATGCACACATACTCACATATTATGCATGCATGCACACACATGCATGCACATATAAATGCATACGTGCATGCACACATAAACACCCACACACACACACACACTCTTTACCTTTTCATATGAATCATATTATCACTATCAAGGAAGGATGATAGGTTGAATAGACATATCGCTATCTCACCAAAAGTTGTACACAAAACTCAGTTCAGATCAGTCTCTTAACCCTGAGATGGGTTGTTGAGGCACCACTGATGACTTTCGGACAATCTTCCTCCATCGATCTCTATCCTCTGTAGCTCGCTGTGAGTCAGCAAAGGTCAAGCCTGTCCACTCTTTGATGTTGTCTTCCCACTTCTTTCTCTGCCTGCCTCTCCTTCTCCCACCTGGCACGGTACCTTGCAGGATGGTCTTGGCCAGCCCACTGCCTCTTGACACGTGACCGTACCACTTCAGCTTTCTGCTTTTCACGATTGAGAGCAGGTCTTCGTACTGTCCAAATGCTCTCCTGATTCTGTTGCTGACTTCCTCATTCATGTCATGGTCTTTATATGAGACTAGCCGCTTTGCGGCCAGGCAATGTACAAAGCGTCAAAGCCACATACAAAGCCAAATTCTTCAGCCGCCATTTTGTTTATCTCATTACGTAACCATAACCAAAAATGTGTTCACAGATCTTTATCATTTGACTTTATCTACCCATACACCAAATTTCTGTCAAATCGGAGCACTTTGAGTTTTCGGTGGCCATCTTGTTTGTGCCAACTTCTGGTTACCATGGCGACACCTTTTTTTTAACCCCACCATGACCTGACCCCGGCCCACATCTAACTCCATACCAAGTTTTAAGTCGATGGGAACTCCTGTGTCTCAGGCGGCTTCGCCGCCTTCGACACAGTCGTCCATTGTTTACTCTGCCGCCATTTTGTTTTTCTCGTGACGTAACCATGATATATAAAAAATATGTTCACAGATCTTCATCATTTGACTTTACCAAACCACACACCAAATTTCGGTCAAATCAGAGCACTTTGAGTTTTTGGCGGCCATCTTGTTTGTGCCCACTTCCGGTTACCATGGCAACACCATTTTTTAACCCCACCATGACCTGACCCAGGCCCACACCTAACCCATACCAAGTTTTAAGTCGATGGGAACTCCTGTGTCTCAGGCGGCTTTGCCGCCTTCGACACAGTCGTCCAAATTCTTCAGCCGCCATCTTGTTTTTCTCGTCACGTAACCATGACAACCAAAAAATCTTTTCACAGATCTTCATCATTCGACAGTACCTACCTACACACCATATTTCGGTCAAATCGGAGCATTTTGAGTTTTCGGCCGCCATCTTGTTTGTGCCCACTTCCGGTTGCCATGGCGACACCATATTTTTAACCCCACGTTGACCTGACCCCGGTCCACACCTAACCCCATACCAAGTTTCAAGTCGATGGGAATAAAACTGTGGAAACGTATAAGTGTCACACACACAGACACACACACACACAGACAGCGAAAATATATATATAGATGTTCAGAATCTTGCAGCAGCATCTCATTTCCAGGGCTTGTATCCGTCTCTGTAGTTCAGATGTGAGTGTCCAGGACTCGCATGCATACAAGAATACGGAGATGGCCAGCGGGCGCATGAGCCTGATCTTCGACGCGAGAGTGATATTTCTGTCACGCCATATTGACTTCAACTTTGCCAATGCTGCTGTTGTTTGTGCTATCCTGGACAGTATCTCTGGTTTGGACCCTTCATCAGTCACAACAGATTCGTGTCATGGTCTTTATATGAGATGTTCAAAATCTTGCAGTAGCATCTCATTTCCAGGGCTTGTATCCGTCTCTGTAGTTCAGATGTGAGTGTCCAGGACTCGCATGCACACAAGAATACGGAGATGGCCAGCGTGCGCATGAGCCTGATCGTCGACACGAGAGTGATATTTCTGTCACGTCATATTGACTTCAACTTTGCCAATGCTGCTGTTGTTTGTGCTATCCTGGACAGTATCTCTGGTTTGGACCCTTCATCAGTCACGATAAATCCCAGGTATTTGAAATTGTTCACAGCTTCCAGTTTTTGGCCCTTCACTTTGATTTCCATTTTGAAGCCTCGATGGTTGTTTGTCATCACCTTGGTCTTCTCGGCGCTGATCTTCATGCCATATGCCTGTGAGGTCTTGTCCAGGTGCTTGACAAGACTAGTCAGCTCCTCTTCACTTCCTGCTAATCCATCAATGTCATCAGCGAAACGTAAGTTGGTGATCTTTCTCAGTTTCTGCCACAGCTGCTGATTGATTCTTCGTGGTCTGCTAGGGCATCAGTCATTATCCTTTCGAGGAAGAGGTTGAAGAGTGTGGGGGAGAGTAGACAGCCCTGTCTGACTCCGACCGTTGTCCTGAACCATTTGCCTGTGGTACCATTGAACAGGACTGCGCTGGTCGCTCTGTCATAGAGATGTTCGACGACTTTGCTGATCTTGGAGCTGATGTTGTAGCTTCTCATTGTGGCCCACAGCGCAGCATGCCAGACTCTGTCAAATGCTTTCTTAAAGTCTATAAGAAAACACAAAACTACACAAAACTACATGAAACTAAAAATCTTCATATCATTAAAAATAATAAAATAATGAAAAAATAAACACCCTTTCTGTTCATGCAGTGAAGGAGATTCCCCAGTTATCATCCATGAAAACACACCATGCACTACAATGTGTAGTATCCGTAAACAGTCATACATCTTGACTGACAATTATTTTCAGATGTTCAGCTGGGATGACAAAAACTCATCAATGACGTACATCACAAGTTACTTTTCAATGTCTTCTGAATAAACAATTTTCCATTTACCATCTTTCCCTCGCTTTCTTTGATGATTGTCTTGTAGGTGTCCCAGATCGGGGCCTTCATTCCCTTTGCTTTGTCAGATGGCACCAGGTCCATGAGAGCCACCTGGGAAATGAATGAATGAATGAATGGGTGGATGGATGGGTAGATGGGTGAATGGAAGGATGGATGGATGGATGGATGGATGGATGGATGGATGGATGGATGGATGGATGGATGGATGGATGGATGGATGGATGGATGGATGGATGGATGGATGGATGGATGGATGGATGGATGTTGATGGAAGGATGGATGGATGGATGGATGGACAAAAAAAATAAATTAATAAATGGGTAAACAATGAATGAATGAATGATGAATAAATGAATGAACAAACAAATTGATAAATTATGCTTTGTGGCTTATTAGCTTTTAAAAGCTAGGTAAGGCCATAGGCTACAAAATCACTAGGCTGGTTAGATCAAGAGAAAGTTGTCACCATTTCCGAAGTTGTTTGCCGTTTACTAATGTAGCCCAAGAAAAGACCAGTAGCAATGCCAACGCCCTCTTTGCGCTACTAGCCAAACTGCACAGTACACTACCACTTCACTTTCAAGGCTAATTGTGGTCAATCCGCAAAATATTATATATAATTATATGAATGAAAGTTGTTAATAAAGGTTTGAAGAATATGTGTACAGAGTTTGAATTTTGTGTCTTTTGAACTTTTTGCGAAAATACAAGTTGTTTGTGAAAATCGGGTGTTTCTCGCAGCATGCCTGCTGTGCCACGGGCCCAGTGGCGTTTTCCAAATCGCGTTACTATTTTTAAATCTCCTTGGCGTCACTCTTTCTGATCGGATAGCTTTCAAACTTGGCAACTAATGAGAGAAAAGATTGCTCTTTCAATCGGTGTTTGTACGAACTTCCTGTCTATTTGCAAACCCGCGTTATTGAGGTAAGTTTGACAGTGATCCTTTTCTTCTTAAAAATTTGCTCAGTTAATCTAATCTGATCAAATTCGTACATGCATATCTAAATTCCTCAAGATTTCCTCTTTTAAATGGTGTATTTGGTTTTCTACACTGTGTGTTAAATATGACGCCGGATCAAATTTCCTGAGGTACCCCATAGACATTTTTCAGTCAGGTTTACGATCAATGGCCGACAGTCCGTAGCGTGTGCGTGCATGCGGCAATGGTCATTTCAACTGCTTCACAGTTGGTTTGGTCAGGCTTTTTGCAAAGCAATGATGTTTTGATTTATTCCAGCAATACCTAGATGTTTTAGCGATAAACTTTCTGTACGTCATTCCGTGAGATTGAAATGAAAAAGTACAAAAAGCAATCAATGATCACAAGTTGGAAAAATGTCGGTCATTGCCGACTAGTCCACTGTTGCGGTACCCCTCTTACTCGAGTTATTTTTAGAATGCCGTTGTCTCTCAACCGCTGCTCAGCAGTTTGGAATGCTCTCGCAGGGGGTGTTGGGTATCTGTATAGGGTCAAAAGTACGCAGGTGCTCAGTACGCCGATTTCACTACCCTACCTCAAAACAGAGCCTCTTTCTCCTCACACTGTCAACTCACACAATCCAAACTAGTTTCATGTTGTTGACAAAAGATTGATGTTTCTGCCCATGCGTTTGATGCTCAATAAAAATTCTTCAACTTTGATGTTTTTCATGTTTTGCGCGAAAGATTGAATGCTGTCATTGAGAGAAGTGTGACATGAAAATTGGCTGCGGTGTAAAGTTGAGTTAAGACGAATGCTAACCTCTAATTTGACTAACAAATATGGTTTTATTTCATTTCTTCTTGACCTAGGAGCAAAAATATCATTAATACTTGGATGTGTGTGTGTGTGTGTGTGTGTGTGTGTGTGTGTGTGTGTGTGTGTGAGAGAGAGAGAGAGAGAGAGAGAGAGAGAGAGAGAGAGAGAGAGAGAGAGAGAGAGAGAGAGAGAGAGAGAGAGAGAGAGTGTGTTTGTGTGTGTGTGTGTGTGTGTGTGTGTGTGTGTGTGTGTGTGAGATGGATGGGACACAGACTCTTTCATATCACATTTCCAAAAGTATCACATGCAGCCATTCTGAGAATCAAACCAGTGGTTTCAGCCATACAACAACATGGAATTCTTTATTCAATAGGAGTCTCAGTCCCAAGAACATTATTGAACTCTTGACTAGTGACTGATGTAAATTATGGCTAAACTGCACAGTGTGAAAAACGAAAAGCAGAAATTTGTGGTGTAACGTTATGTAAACAAGTCTTCAATGCAAAAGTCTGAACATATAATTCTAGAGTTTGGCTTGTTTTGCTGTAGCAGTTGATCAATATAGCAATTGATCAATAAAATTAAGTAAGAACAAAATAGCTGTGAATTATTGTTTGAATGCTTGTGTAGGTCTGAACGTTCACCTCTCGTCTTATACTTTAACATGTTTTCTCTTATATTAATCAGACCAGCACCAGAGAAGCACATGAAATCACATGGAATTCTTTAAACCCAATAGGAACTTCAATTTACATCTAAATACCGTTTAAATTTCTGAAATTGGATCATACTTAGCAAAGTTTTGCTTGATTTAATTTTTGGCCAATCAGAGCCCATCTAATTAATTATGCAAATGAGTAAACATAATTCATCATTCTTTGTGTTGTTTTCTTGTATAATATCAATCTATAAAGTTAAAATGTAAATTATATGGAGGAATACCTTAACATTCACTGAGTTTTATTAAAACAAATAGCGAAAAAGTTAAATTATGTAACTATATGCAAATTAGTTGACAAAAATCGCGTCAAAGACAATTTTTGATGACGCCAATGAATTCGGCATGTGTTTGTTTAGTAACTTGGAAAGTTTCATTAAAATTTTTCTATTATTGTAAGAACTATGCTGAAATAAGTATAATTTCAGTGATCAGGCCAGTGCCATCTCAAATCTGGAGGTCTTAACAAATCTTATTAAATATTTTCGACATTAGATTGATCATAACTTTGGTTCTACTCATCTGATTTCAAAAATTTAAATTGCATTGTAATCAGATCAGTTAGCACTACAATTATATATATACATTGGAATCGTGTTCTAAAGTTTAAAAAATGGTCTGGCATAACAAAGACCAGCCATCAAATATGACACCGAGACTAAACAAAGAGTAAATAACACTTAGATTTCTGGCTACTTTTGTTTTTCTTTGCTCCTGTCTGTTCTGCTGTGCTTTGTTTCCCTTTGTTAAGCTTTAACTTTGTCAAAATAATTGTATTTTAAAAGATTTTAGACCAATCATTTGTCAGAAAAAAATTCAATCATTTGTTAATCACTTCATTAGAAAAGAAGGCATCATCATCGTCATCATCATCATCATCTTCTTCTTCTTCATCACCAACATCATAACTGCTATGGAATAATGCATATGCTTATCATCATTTTTGTGAGATGTCTACAGACAGACAGACTTGCAATCAGGACTGCCTCCCCAAAGGTACATGTGGGGCTTCGTGGCCAAGTGATTGGTGTGCTGGACCTGCAGCCGCTTGCATTCAAAGCTGCACGAATTTTAGAGTTGCATCTTTGAGCAAGGTGCTTTACTCACATTGCTTCTTCCCACCCAGAAGTAAAACAGGTATCTGTGAGGGCTGAGTTGGAAGATTGTGAGAGATAACTTTGGCACTTTCATCTGCAGCCTGGTTGCATGCTCCCCAGGGAGCCGAGATGATGTTGGAGTGATAAAAAGTGGTAGCCCGATGACCAGGGGGTAAATCTGTGCAGTTTGAGCACCCACCAATGGGTGAAAAAAGTCGCAATATAAAAAAGATCGCCTTTACCTTTACCTAAAGAAGCTCAACAACAAAAAAGTGTGTGTGTGTTTGTGTGTGTGTGTGTGTGTGTGTGTGTGTGTGTGTGTGTGTGTGTGTGTGTGTGTGTGTGTGCATGCATGTGGATGCATGTGTGTTTATAAAGGCAAACATACAGGTTGCTTGACATAGGCATCCAGGGGTAGCAGTTCCAACACAGCCTCCAGCAGCACTGGAATGGTCAGCCCTGAAACAAAACATAAGGTTTTCCCTCCATACTAACCAGTAGACAAACAGAGATATATGTGACCCTCCACCATGGAATGAGACGCTTTGTCCCTGGAACCATTCGGCGCTAGCACTGAAAATAGGTACAAGGGGTGTGGGTTGTCGATTTTGAGTTTTTGGTTGTTTCTGGTTCTGTAATCCTTTAACTACAATGTCAGCAAGTTTCATTTACCAAATCTGTCTCTAAATACGTTTAAATACTTAATTTATGCAAGAGGGGTTTCAAAATAAATACTTCATTAAATATTCATAATTTAAAATGCTTGTATCTCAAAAACTACTCAACCGATTTCAATAATTTTTTTACCATTTCGCAGCTTTTTGGATCCTTTTTGTAAGAACTGATATCACTATTCATTCAAAACCTTCAATCTGATTGGTTCGCTTAACTATGGACCATATGGGAGAGGGAAGGAACCAGCCAATCAGAGCGCAGCTTAGAGTGAGCCTCGAGGTGTTAGCGCTTCTGCCTTCAACACGCCACGTTTCCCTGCCTATCGTAATTTCGACTCACTACTGCTGATTTTTCGACGGAAAACAAGCATACATGACGGTATGTTCCCGTAAACTTGTAAATTTATAGTGTATTACTGATTTTTTGTGTCAGATTGATGTAAATCAACAGATCGAGATCACTTTCAGTGGCCACGGAGCCGATCTCAACCCACAAGTTGAATTTTATTTACATTAATTTTGCCGAAAATGAATGTGCAGACTTGAGAGAATATTCAGCTCTCTGCTGTACATCTCGCATTGCTTGTTTGAGAAATCTTTGTATTAAATGAACAGTAATGATGAAATGACTTCAAATAGTTGGACTGTCTCTGAAACTACATATTGTTTTCAGGTCGAGGCCGCATCAACATTGCTTGTAAATAGTTTTGTATGTTTCTTTGAATAAAATACTTTGGAATCTAATAGCATAATCAGTTCCCATTGTGGCGTATAAATAGTATAACAATCACTGTGCACCCCCACCCCCATACTTTACTACACAAACATTTTAGTGTAATTTTAGTGTTTCTTGGACCTGTGCACATTAGCACTGATTAAAAAATTATTATGAATAGGTTTTTGACCAGTAAGCCATTGTGGCAATTTAGCCGTGAACGTACATTTTCGTGTATTTTCTGAAACAATGTTGACAATAAACTACTTTATGTTTCAAACTGAAAATGTGTGTGTTAGTTTTTTATGTTATGTTGTATGACTGTGCCAACTTTCAAAGAACTGCATACATGGTTGCTAAGGATACTGTTGTGCTGAAGTTTCAAAACTTTTATTTCAATTTTTCTCAGAAACACATTTCCGATGGTAAGTATATTTAAATACCTGTAACTCGGAGACTAATTGTCCGATTTTCAAACGGTTTTCACCATTGTGATTGCCATTTAAAATACTTTCAGACAGAGTAAAAAGCTGAAAATGGCCCAGGGGGACAAAGCGACTCATTCCGTGGTGTAGGGTCACATATGACCTTTTGACCTCGAAAAAAGAATGCAAATTCTTACCCACACGTGCCAGCCTGCATCGGCCAATCCGATTGCTTAATACACAAGCAGACAGCCGCGGCAAGGGAGGAAACTCCCCAATGCCCGCACCTGCCAGAGTATATAAGCCTGCAGCTAGCACGTCCCATCACTTTGACAATTTTTCGAAACTATGCGTTTCGCTGGTACATTGTGCTGGGATTACCTCGAGGTTACGTTGTGTGCCTTAAAGAGTTTGCTGTTCCTTCGCTGGGAGCTTGAGGGAAGTATTGGGGTGTGTCACGGTTGCGTCTGTTTGACGCTTCGTGTGGCAGTGTGTTTGTTTGGTTGTTTGCGTGCACGCTCTGTGTTGTGGTTGCTTTAGCGTGTAGCGCTCTTTCAGTGCGCGCGAGGACTGGCTGGGGTTGCTTGTTTGCTTGTCCTCACGTGCATTTTTTTCGTTGGTTGTTCGCTGTTACTCGACGTCGGTGGCGTTGCTACTGCACTCGTTAATGGCGACTGCACCGACTCAGTTTCGTGTGCTAGGAATGGCGTACTCACTGTGGTGGCGGCGACATGGAGGTTGAGAGGTGTTCTTGTTCTTGATGAACGTGTGCTCATCTCGCACTCCTACTTCGTCTCCCACGCCTTGGTTAGGGGGTTAGCGGCGTGCGCTGTTTGCGTTCGTTTGAACGCTGGTGTGTGCGTTTTGGGATTTTGGTGCTTGGAAGTTGCGGCAAGCACTCGTTTTCTTTTGTGTTGGCGGTCGTTGCTTGTCATGCGAGCACCGACTGACTGGTGTTTTCGCTTGATGCTTTTCTCGCGTTCGTTTTTGTTGCTGCGCTGTGCGCCATTCCCAGGCTTCGAGACTGGCGCCTTGCTGTGACTGTGAGCGTTTAATGGCGGCTGTCATTTACTGCGCGTGTTAGCGGCGTGCGTTCTCCGGGCGTTGGCAAGGCGGTGGAGGCACGTCGGGGGGGAGGTAGGAATTCTCACCCATTACGAGTGAGTATTTCTGCTTTTTCCTTCTCTTGCGTCCATGCGTCGGTGAGGTTGCGAGGCTTCCACGCCTTTTCCTGTGTCGATAGGTGGCGCTGCGGATTTTCAGTCTCGCACATTTCTGTTACGTTTCTGTGTGGCTGTGTGTTCGCCTTTTTCTCGGCGTCGGGGCTGTTTACACTGTCTGCCTGTCATGGCGTAAACTTCCCCACGTGGGTCGTGTTCGTAGCGTGCAAGATTTGAAGTCGCCTCATCTGGGGCAGCGAGGTCGGGGGCAGGGGGGGGAGTACGCGGTCTTTACGAACGCGTGCTTCTGTTCTTCCTTCTGCTTTGTCCTCCACACGTAGGTGTAATTCGCGTGCTTTGTGTCTGTGCCTGTGTCGCCAGGCATAGAGGCGGAAGTTCATTTTTGCATGCAGCTGTTGCTGTTTCCACCATGCAGTCTCTTGCAACGGTCTCCTCTATGACTGGGCTGACAGTTGTTTTTTCTGCTGGTGGGAGTGAGCCCTCGGGGCTTTTTCGGCTCTCGGCCCCCTCCCCTGACCATGTCTCCCCGTGCCAGTGGAACAGGAGTATTCTGAGATCTCCTCTCCCGCTGGGTCGGTTGTTTCTCGTCGGTTCGACCGCGAGCTTTGTTTGGTTTCAGTCCTACACACCACGTTTCCGGAGGGTCGGGTCAGCCTGGTCAGGCTGAGGACTACTTGCCCGGAATTGTGGTTCCTGTTCCCTTGCTCTTGGGCAGGTGTGCGAGCAGGTCGGCTGGGACTGGTACGTTTTGTGCGGTCAGTTGTGGCCAGTTCCCGCGCCCTTGGATAGTGGCGCGATGCTGCTTTCTGACGGATGGCGGTCAACCGCTCCTTTGGGTCGAGCTCGGACAGGTCTGTATTGTGCGGTCAGTTGTGGCCAGTTCCCGCGCCCTAGGATAGTGGCGCGATGCAGCTTTCTGACGGAAGGCGGTCCCACGCTCCGCTCGGGTCGAGCTCGGACAGGTATGTATTGGACGCTCACGGAAGGCGGTCCCGCGCTCCCCACGGGTCGAGTTCTGCGGTCAGACCACGGCAGAGAGTAGCTTCTGGCCATCCAGCTGACACTGATTGGTCCGGCGAGCACCCTGCCCCCCTTCCCGTGTTTTCCTCGTGCCCCGCCCTCGTGCTCCCGCAAGGTCGAGCCCTGCGGTGGGGGCCTCGGCAGGAGCGCTGCTCCCGGCCAGCAACTGACACTGCTCGGTCCGGTGACGCACCCTGCCTCTATCCTGTGCTCTCCTCTGTGTTTTCCTTGGCAGGAGCGCTGCTCCTGGCCAGCAGCTGACACTGCTCGGTCCGGTGACGCACCCTGCCTCTATCCTGTGCTCTTCTCTGTGTTTTCCTCGGCAGGAGCGCTGCTCCCGGCCAGCAGCTGACACTGCTCGGTCTGGTGACGCACCCTGCCTCTATCCTGTGATCTCCTCTGTGCTTTCTTCTGTGCCCCGCCCCCGTGCTCCCGCAAGGTCGAGCCCTGTGGTGGGGCCTCGGCAGGAGCGCTGCTCCCGGCCAGCAGCTGACACTGCTCGGTGCGGTGACGCACCCTGCCTCTATCCTGTGCTCTCAAGAAAATGTGCCCCGCCCTCGTGCTCCCGCAAGGTCGAGCCCTGCGGTGGGGCCTCGGCAGGTGCGCTGCTCCCGGCCAGCAGCTGACACTGCTTGGTCGGTGAATGCGGCGCCTTCCTTTCCGTGCACTTCCTAGTGCCCCGCTCCTGTGCTCACGTCAGGTCGAGCAGGGCGGAGCGGCAACCCCACTGAGCTCCCGCAAGGTCAAGCTCGGCGGGGGGGCCCTAGGCAGAGCGCTGCTTCCGGCCATCCAGCTGACACTGCTTGGTTGGGTGAGCGCGCCGCCTCCCTCTCCGGGCACTTCCTTGTACCCCACCCCGGTGCTCCCGTCAAGTCGAGCAGGGCGGAGCGGCATCCCCACCGCGCTCGCGCAAGGTCGAGCTCGGCAGTTGGGCCACGGCATGCTACCGGACGTTCAGCAGATGCTGTTTGGTTCGGTGAGCACGCCGCCACCCTTCCTGTGCAATCTCTTGTGCCCCGCCCCCGCTCTCCTGAAAGGTCGAGCGGGGCGGGGCAGCGCCGGCATGGCCTGTTTTTTCTTCTGGCTCCGTAGTCGTCGACTGTGTTTCTCCTTGCAAGGAGGCGAGTCTTGAACGGCCGGAGCAGAGCCCGGCTAGTTGGCACGCTCGGTTCTCTGACCGTGGTTCCAATGTGGCTGTGGAAGAGGGGTGGGACGTTGAGTCGGCAGACCAACGCTCCTATCGCTCTCTGTTGGTGGACGATCTCGGTGAGGGACCGCTTGGCTCGGCTGATGAGCTACAGGTGCGAAACAATTCTCCGGTCTCTGCGGGACTGGGGAAGTCGGCTCTAGACCTGCTGCGGGTGCATCGTCAGTCGGTGTTGGCTTCCATGGCAGCCTTTACTTCGGACGTGGGTCAGTGGGCAGTCCCTTCCTCGTTTGCTGCTTCGCAATCCCGCTCTGTCTGTGGACTCTCTCTGTGAGGAACCGTTGGCTCGGCTGCGGTTTGCTCCCCCTCTTGTGCGCGGTTTCAGTGTTCTGCCTCGCGAACTTCGTTCGACTCATACGTGCACACACGCTCTGCAACGGGCGTTTGCCATGTGGCATCGGCAAGTTCACGACAGCGCTTTTCTGAGGGTGCGGAACGGATTAATTCCGTTCACGACCCCCCCGCGTCTGTCACGGAGTCTCTTGCTTTTCCTAAACCCTTTCACCCTGAGAAGGTGAAGGTGTTGGAAGAGGAGGTCGCTTCTCTGCTAGTCACGCAGGTTGTTCAGGAGGTGTCTCTTGCTTCACCGGGGTTTTCTCCCGAATTTCGCGGTTGCGAATTTTTCTGGTGGGTTTCGCTCGGTTCTAGACTTCTCTGTTTCAAGTCTGTTCGTGAGGTACCTTTTTAGATGGAGTCTACCAGGTCTGTGTGTGAGGCATTCCGCCCCGGCGTTTTTGCCGCGTCATTGCACCTGCAGGATGCATACTTCCATGTCTGTGTTTTCGGAAATGAGGCTAGCTGGTGCGCGTCTGATCGGGGTTATCCACGCTCAGTGGTTTTCCTTCGGATGTCAAATTCATCGGAAGGAGGAATCGGGTGTTCTCTATTCTCTACCGAAGTTTTCGGTCTCAGGGTCGGCTCTTTCCGACTGTCAGAGCATCATTGTTTTTTCTAAGTCACGCCGACGTGTCTTAATGTTCATTTCTTGCTGAATGCGCTTTTTGTTCACTGATGCGTATAGAAATGCGTTGTTTGATCCTCCTGCTGGTGCCTCTAGGACTCGTGACCTTCGCACGGGCTCCTCCTCTGTAGCGTTTGCCCAGACTGTTGTTTGGGCTCACCTTATGAGGGCGGCCTTCTGGCGTAGTGACTGTGTTTTCACACGCCGCTTCCTGCATGAGATTCGAGTTCGTCGTGTCAACGACACCTTTGGCATCAATAGTTGGTTGTTGCGGGTTCGGCTATCATGTTTGATGGTGAGTGGTTTAATGGTTTTGTCAGGTGTTCATGCACAACCCGCCTCCCATTGCTGGGCAATCATATCTCTGTTTGTCTACTGGTTAGTATGGAGGGAAAACTTGAAGAAATTTAAACTAATTTCTATGTTTTCCTGACATACTTACCAGTAGACAACTTATTGTCCCACCCACCTCCCCGATTGTGCATTTACTTGGGTTATCTCAGCATTGTCAAAGTGATGGGACGTGCTAGCTGCAGGCTTATATACTCTGGCAGGTGCGGGCATTGGGGAGTTGCCTCCCTTGCCACGGCTGTCTGCTTGTGTATTAAGCAATCGGATTGGCCGATGCAGGCTGGCACGTGTGGGTAAGAATTTGCATA
>JAWQFJ010013096.1:5000-13398 GCA_034096865.1 Theodoxus fluviatilis | reverse complement strand
TGTAAAGGTCAAGGCCAAGCATGTGAGTCGTATGGGCTTTGCCATTCTTGTTTTTATTTGAGATGCAATCCTGCCACCGTATCCTCATAATTGACCGTTGGGAGTGCATGTGGAACTGCCCCAATTATCTGAAATGCCTGCGGAAAGTCGTTCAGGTTATGCAACCATAGAGAAAGGAGGTGAAAACGACAGCATTGTATACTTTTTGTTAGGTGGAAAGGCGGATGTCTCTGTGTTGCAGTGCCCTAGTGCGGGGCGGCCCAAGAGCCTGACTGACTGTTTGCATCCCCTGGATGGTTTTCTTGTCGAGGGATCTATCATTGGATATGATACTGCCCAGGTATTTGAAGCTGTCTACTCTCTTCAGGTAGGTGCCATCAATGGTGATGCAGGGATGAGATAGATCTCGGGGAGGGACAGGCTGCAAGAGGCTATGTAAAGCCAATAATTACAAAAAGAATAAAACTCGAGCAAAAGCAAATCAAGTGACAGTTTCTATACTCATTCGCCTTTTACAAATTGCGTAGGGAGACGCGGTGGGTCTATTCTCACCCCCAACCTCTGGACAAGAAGGCGTCCAACGACCAGAATGACCTCACAAACGATCTGTGCATCTTCACCTACTCGCAGCCAGATTCTGCGTTCTACCACAGTCGTATCTATACTACCTTTGATTGATGGCCTAATGTATTTGATATTCACAGTGCTTTAATTTCGCACGTCTTTTAACATCTGGGATAAACAGAGCAAACCTTTGGAGACAGAGTTCAACTTTGGGAAACTTTCCTGTCGACCCATTCTCCATATTGCATGATGCGCCATTCCAACAGCCTTGACCCACACCAAAAATGACGTCATGTCAATTCAGTTCCGGCAACATCGGAGCATGACGCAATGACCGTGGCCATTCGGATGCTTCTGGTGCTCACGCAGGCAGCTAACAAGACGGACGAGGTGAGCGAAGTGTGTATGTACATTTGTCTGCCAATCGATGTAGCCTCTTTCTCTCAGCCACGGATGAGAACGTGTGTTCCCGTTATCACCATCTTTATTTACTGCATCAGCCAGATTTGTCAAGTCCTAGATGAAAATGCTCTGAAAAGAGTTGTCCATGCACTCGTCATTTGTCGTCTTGACTACTGCCATTCCCTACTCTACGGGCTACCGCCATAGTCAGCTGATCGCTCTCAGAGAGTGCAAAACCCTACTGCTAGGTTGATCAAGAAGGTACTGCTAAGGCAGCATCATTCTGTGGACCCGAGTCAGTATTGACTCTGGCGCAGTTCGCAAAGAATGCGTAATAAACTTGACTCTTCGCATTTCAGCATTGCGCCAAAAATAGTTCGCTCCGGATACTTTTGTTTTCCACTTTTTACAGAAATCATTGTGATGTCAAGACTATTTTTCATTTCAACACAAACATTTATGTTATCGAATAAACGCTTTTTAATTGCCTCAACACGCGTAATTTATTAGTTTTGTGCGAAATAGTCTCAAAACTACTTTAACGGCATATGTCAGGGAGCAGAGGGCTATCTCACAAACCTCGTAACATCCGCATGCATATTTCGGTGGGAATCCTTCCATTACGTGATATGAACTGTGCTAGAGACTCTTTTCCGGCAGACGAAGTCTCTAGTGGACTAGAATGAGGCAGCACACCACCCCAGTCCTGCAGGATTTACACTGGGTGCGGCTGGAAAAGAGGATTTAGTTTAAGATATGCATGCACCTTCGCTGACAGGTGCATATTGGACAAGGCCTCGACGCCAAGCCATCTCTATGACTTCTTAAGAGAGCACCAACAAGAGCGCTGCCTCCGGTCGTCCAAAAAGGAGCTGCTTGTCTGAAATCTGAGCAGGTGCAGGACCCCGGGAGACAGGACGTTCCAGTGCTCAGCACCGAGACTGTGGAATGGTCCTCCGCATGATATCCTACAGTCAAACTCTATCTATTCAAAAAGAAACGGCACACTTTTCTTTTTTGTCTCAGTGACTCTGTGCAGTGCCTGTGAGCAGTGATTGGCACGATATAAATCTATGAACATTCCTACCTTCATCTCTGGCTTAGAGAAGCATTCGCTCTCTAATGAGTCAGTCGCTAAGTCAATACGTCCGTAGACAGCTGCAGGCTTTGATAAGAGTGTAAGAGTCACACGTGGCGGTTGCGCAGTTAGTTCCATATTGCAACTTAGACTACTATTATCGCCATCAAGTGGGTGATTATCTATAAATGTATATTACATTTTATACATAGCTGAAACCTGCAGAGAACATACCTGAGGGAGCGACAACCCCGTTTTAGTCCACTAGAGACTTCACTATTCACTCGGGTTCACAAAATGCAACAACCCTCGCTATTCCTTTTGTGGAGATATGAGGTTGTCCTTTTCGTTCCCCGAACGGCCAATCATGATCAACTCATCCTTATGTGTTGCGGTCTGAGCCTCCGTCAGAATGCCTGGCCTGCAGACGCAGGCTGACAGCGAGGCACGTTCTGGTTAAATACCCCCGTTTTACTGTCGCAAGAGAGAGATTTTAATATCAAAATCATTCCGTGAAAATTTTAAGAATTCACTCACTGTCCGTGATACGATTGTCAATGTTGTATGTCCTTATGATACGTTTTGAAGTATACTTTAATAACTGTTATTATCCCTTGTTTTGTTCGAACTGGTTGTGAAAGTGTTATTATCTTGAACTATGTAACCATTTGGAGGAGATTTTTTTAATACCTGTTGCCCTAAGCAGCATTTTCAAGGTGATATGCCATTCAGCCTCATTTTTCCTCCTTCAGCTTTTTCTTTTCCCTTTTCTCCTCCTCCTCTTTATCAGTCCATCCATCCATCCATCCATCCATCCATCCATCCATCCATCCACCCATCCATCCATAGCATCATCGATCCGCAGCTATTTTCACTGACGAAGTTCCAACGCTCATGACGGATGTCCTGGACCAGATGCCATTCCTTGCCAGAGATTGAAACATATTCCTGTGCCATCTCTCCAGTGTTTGTTTAAAATATTTAATTTCATATGGATCAAGGGATTTTCCCCATGCATGCGGCGTGAATCTGCCGTTTCACTCATCCTTAAGCAAGGTAAAAACATTTTTTAAACCTCAGATCCCAGTAACTATCGATCGATATTCATGACAAGTTGCGTGTGCAAGACCTTTGTGCGTGTGATTAACGCACAGCTATTCTGGTCTCTGGAGGCGCATGAAGTTCTCAGCGACGTCCAGTGCGACTTACGAAAGCAGAGCGGTACGATGGGCCATCATGTACGGCTTGAGACTCTTATAAGAAATTCCTTTATCCGACATGATGACGTGGTGGCCGTTTGCTTCGACCCTGAAAAGGCCTGTGACTCGGCGTGGATATATGGAATCCCACCCAGTCTCCATCACATGGGCCTCCAAGGTTAAAAAGGCCTGTGACACGGCGTGGATAGATGGAATCCCACCCAGTCTCCATCACATGGGCCTCCAAGGTTGAAAAGGCCTGTGACACGGCGTGGATATATAGAATCCCACCCAATCTCCATCACGTGGGCCTCCAAGGTTGAAAAGGCCTGTGACACGGCGTGGATAGATGGAATTCAACCCAGTCTCCATGATGACACGGCGTGGATAGATGCAATCCCAGCCAGTCTCCATGATGACACGGCGTGGATAGATGGAATCCCACCCAGTCTCCATGATGACACAGCGTGGATAGATGCAATCCCACCCAGTCTCCATGATGACACGGCGTGGATAGATGCAATCCCACCCAGTCTCCATGATGACACGGCGTGGATAGATGGAATCCCACCCAGTCTCCATGATGATACGGCGTGGATAGATGCAATCCCACCCAGTCTCCATGGTTACACGGCGTGGATAGATGGAATCCCACCCAGTCTCCATGATGACACGGCGTGGATAGATGCAATCCCACCCAGTCTCCATCACATGGGCCTCCAAGGTTAAAAAGGCCTGTGACACGGCGTGGATATAATTATGGAATCTCACCCAGTCTCCATCACATGGGCCTCCAAGGTTAAAAAGGCCTGTGACACGGCGTGGATAGATGGAATCCCACCCAGTCTCCATCACATGGGCCTCCAAGGTTGAAAAGGCCTGTGACACGGCGTGGATATATGGAATCCCACCCAGTCTCCATCACATGGGCCTCCAAGGTTGAAAAGGCCTGTGACACGGCGTGGATATATGGAATCCCACCCAGTCTCCATCACATGGGCCTCCAAGGTTGAAAAGGCCTGTGACACGGCGTGGATAGATGCAATCCCACCCAGTCTCCATCACATGGGCCTCCAAGGTTGAAAAGGCCTGTGACACGGCGTGGATAGATGCGATCTCACCCAGTCTCCATCACATGGGCCTCCAAAGTTGAAAAGGCCTGTGACACGGCGTGGATAGATGCAATCCCACCCAGTCTCCATCACATGGGCCTCCAAGGTTGAAAAGGCCTGTGACACGGCGTGGATAGATGCGATCTCACCCAGTCTCCATCACATGGGCCTCCAAGGTTGAAAAGGCCTGTGACACGGCGTGGATAGATGCGATCCCACCCAGTCTCCATCACATGGGCCTCCAAGGTTGAAAAGGCCTGTGACACGGCGTGGATAGATGGAATCCCACCCAGTCTCCATGATGACACGGCGTGGATAGATGGAATCCCACCCAGTCTCCATGATGACATGGCGTGGATAGATGCAATCCCACCCAGTGTCCATGGTTACACGGCGTGGATAGATGGAATCCCACCCAGGGCAAAGTAATCTCAATCTTTTGATACCAGTTTAATTGACCTTGCTTCAAGGTCAAGGTCACAAGAGTTCTTCAAAGTTGGATTGTATACATATTTTGAAGCGACCTTGCCAATGAACTATGGAAGATAACTGTTTCAAACTTCAAAACATTGTAGTACACATGTTATACTTTTATCATGAGACACATTTGGTCACATATCATCAAGGTCAAGGTCACTTTGACCCTTATGAAATGTGACCAAAATGGTGTAGTGAACCACTAAAAGTAACTATATCTCATGGTAGAAAGTGCCAATAAGCACCATTGTGCTTCCTGTGTCTTGAATTAACAGCTTTGTGTTGCATGACCTTGGATGACCTTCACCTTGGGTCAAGGTCACATGTATTTTGGTAGGGAAAATGTGTAAAACATTTCTTAGTGTATAATATCATTGCTAGGTTTAGTTGTTTGACCTTGACCTTGAAGGTCACCTGAAGGTCAAGATCATGTAAAGGTCAAGGTCAATCATGTGAGTCGTATGGGCTTTGCCCTTCTTGTTTAATTTTTAAAGTTAATAAAAAGTAGATCCATATCTGCCAAATACGCTAATTGAACCTACACCCCGAGTTGCGTTTTGATGGAGCTCTCTTACTTGTTGAAGAAAGCGAATTCCTTGGCCTAGTCTTGAACCGGAAATTGAGCCTTGCTCCACATCTTAGATACTTACGCATGAAATGTTTGAAAGCTTTGAGTTTACTAATGGTTGTTTCCTATTCTGTCTGGTGTGGGCATTTATACGTTTTGGTATACTTGCACAGAGCTCTTGTACGCTCAACAATCATGCATCTCCCTCTTCTCCTCATCATTATCATCCTCATCATCATCATCATCTTCATCATCATCATCTTCATCATCATTATCATTATTGTCAATATTTTTAGCCATATTTTTTTTACGTTACTGCTTTTTGTGTTACGTTCGAAAATAGCTGTGGGGTTGGCAAGCGGATATTTTGGAAGAGTTCAGCTGAGTCAAGATGGCGTCAGTGGCACCTGCTTGTCAGCGACCGAGTCTCCACACTAAAGTGTGGCCCTACCCTGGGGACTTGTCGGGCCCTTCACTCCTAGAGGTAGGTGTCCTCTCACTTTGAGTGGCAGGACATTTCAGTCTCCGCACTGAAGTGTGGCCCTACCCTGGGGACCTTCCCTCCTAGAGGTAGGTGTCCTCTCACTTTGAGTGGCAGGACATGTCAGTCTCCGCACTGAAGTGTGGCCCTACCCTGGGGACCTTCCCTCCTAGAGGTAGGTGTCCTCTCACTTTGAGTGGCAGGACATTTCAGTCTCCGCACTGAAGTGTGGCCCTACCCTGGGGACCTTCCCTCCTAGAGGTAGGTATCCTCTCACTTTGAGTGGCAGGACATTTCAGTCTCCGCACTGAAGTGTGGCCCTACCCTGGGGACCTTCCCTCCTAGAGGTAGGTGTCCTCTCACTTTGAGTGGCAGGACATTTCAGTCTCCGCACTGAAGTGCGGCCCTACCCTGGGGACCTTCCCTCCTAGAGGTAGGTATCCTCTCACTTTGAGTGGCAGGACATTTCAGTCTCCGCACTGAAGTGTGGCCCTACCCTGGGGACCTTCCCTCCTAGAGGTAGGTGTCCTCTCACTTTGGGTGGCAGGACATTTCAGTCTCCGCACTGAAGTGTGGCCCTACCCTGGGGACCTTCCCTCCTAGAGGTAGGTGTCCACTCACTTTGAGTGGCAGGACATGTCAGTCTCCGCACTGAAGTGTGGCCCTACCCTGGGGACCTTCCCTCCTAGAGGTAGGTGTCCTCTCACTTTGAGTGGCAGGACATTTCAGTCTCCGCACTGAAGTGTGGCCCTACCCTGGCGACCTTCCCTCCTAGAGGTAGGTATCCTCTCACTTTGAGTGGCAGGACATTTCAGTCTCCGCACTGAAGTGTGGCCCTACCCTGGGGACCTTCCCTCCTAGAGGTAGGTGTCCTCTCACTTTGAGTGGCAGGACATTTCAGTCTCCGCACTGAAGTGTGGCCCTACCCTGGGGACCTTCCCTCCTAGAGGTAGGTGTCCTCTCACTTTGGGTGGCAGGACATTTCAGTCTCCGCACTGAAGTGTGGCCCTACCCTGGGGACCTTCCCTCCTAGAGGTAGGTATCCTCTCACTTTGAGTGGCAGGACATGTCAGTCTCCGCACTGAAGTGTGGCCCTACCCTGGGGACCTTCCCTCCTAGAGGTAGGTATCCTCTCACTTTGAGTGGCAGGACATGTCAGTCTCCGCACTGAAGTGTGGCCCTACCCTGGGGACCTTCCCTCCTAGAGGTAGGTATCCTCTCACTTTGAGTGGCAGGACATGTCAGTCTCCGCACTGAAGTGTGGCCCTACCCTGGGGACCTTCCCTCCTAGAGGTAGGTATCCTCTCACTTTGAGTGGCAGGACATGTCAGTCTCCGCACTGAAGTGTGGCCCTACCCTGGGGACCTTCCCTCCTAGAGGTAGGTATCCTCTCACTTTGAGTGGCAGGACATGTCAGTCTCCGCACTGAAGTGTGGCCCTACCCTGGGGACCTTCCCTCCTAGAGGTAGGTATCCTCTCACTTTGAGTGGCAGGACATGTCAGTCTCCGCACTGAAGTGTGGCCCTACCCTGGGGACCTTCCCTCCTAGAGGTAGGTATCCTCTCACTTTGAGTGGCAGGACATGTCAGTCTCCGCACTGAAGTGTGGCCCTACCCTGGGGACCTTCCCTCCTAGAGGTAGGTATCCTCTCACTTTGAGTGGCAGGACATGTCAGTCTCCGCACTGAAGTGTGGCCCTACCCTGGGGACCTTCCCTCCTAGAGGTAGGTGTCCTCTCACTTTGAGTGGCAGGACATTTCAGTCTCCGCACTGAAGTGTGGCCCTACCCTGGGGACCTTCCCTCCTAGAGGTAGGTATCCTCTCACTTTGAGTGGCAGGACATGTCAGTCTCCGCACTGAAGTGTGGCCCTACCCTGGGGACCTTCCCTCCTAGAGGTAGGTGTCCTCTCACTTTGAGTGGCAGGACATTTCAGTCTCCGCACTGAAGTGTGGCTCTACCCTGGGGACCTTCCCTCCTAGAGGTAGGTATCCTCTCACTTTGAGTGGCAGGACATGTCAGTCTCCGCACTGAAGTGTGGCCCTACCCTGGGGACCTTCCCTCCTAGAGGCAGGTGTCCTCTCACTTTGAGTGGCAGAACATTTCAGTCTCCGCACTGAAGTGTGGCCCTACCCTGGCGACCTTCCCTCCTAGAGGTAGGTGTCCTCTCACTTTGAGTGGCAGGACATTTCAGTCTCCGCACTGAAGTGTGGCCCTACCCTGGGGACCTTCCCTCCTAGAGGTAGGTGTCCTCTCACTTTGAGTGGCAGGACATTTCAGTCTCCGCACTGAAGTGTGGCCCTACCCTGGGGACCTTCCCTCCTAGAGGTAGGTATCCTCTCACTTTGAGTGGCAGGACATTTCAGTCTCCGCACTGAAGTGTGGCCCTACCCTGGGGACCTTCCCTCCTAGAGGTAGGTATCCTCTCACTTTGAGTGGCAGGACATTTCAACATTTAGCACGGGTAAGAAAGTAGTCTTCTCATCAGTCTCTGTTAATTTTTTCTTTGAAATTTTCTTC
>JAWQFJ010013095.1:2500-22671 GCA_034096865.1 Theodoxus fluviatilis | reverse complement strand
AACAACGCTGAAAGTTGCAGGATCGGCAGAGGAATGAATGCTCATTTCAACAGTGGGAAGAACATGTATTTCCATCCATCTCACCTGGCTGTGAACCTACTGATAACTTTACTGTTTTGTGAAAGTGACTATGAAGTAATATTGACACAACATGTCTTCAGCCCCGAAAGGGTGTTCCATAGTTCTACAGAAGTTCTTCATAAAGTGCTATCTGGTTTACTCTGTCATCATTATATTTATAATGACACTTTTACAAGAATGAGTGAGTGAGTGTACACGTGTTATGTGTGTGGTGTGTGTGTGTGTGTGTGTGTGTGTGTGTGTGTGTGTGTGTGTGTGTGTGTGGTGCATGTGTGTGTGGGGGGTGTGTGTGGTGGTGGTGGTGGTGGGTGTGTGTGTGTGGTGTGGTGGTGGTGTGTGTGTGTGTGTGTGTGTGTGTGTGTGTGTGTGTGTGTGGTGTGTGTGTGTATGATGTGTGTGTGTGTGTGTGTGTGTGTGTGTGAGTGTGTGTGTGTGTGTGCTGATTCTCAATAAAATCAACAGACCACAATATCCAATGTGAACTCTATGTTGAAAGACCACAAAAATGCTGTAGTTTGTAAGTTTGTGTTAAATTGTGTATTGCCAATGCTTACAATCCTATGTTCAAATGTGCAAGTAGCATGAAGGTGTCTGCTTTGTGCCTATATAGTGTGTCTTCATGCTGCAGGTGTCATTTTCAGTACATCACTTTATGGGACAATACTTATGAAGTTATGTTATCATCTAGTAAATATATTCTGTTCAACACTTTTACAAGAATGAGTGAGTGAGTGTGTGTGATGTGGGTGTGGTGTGGGTGTGTGTGTGTGGGGGGGGGGGGGGGGGAGGGGTGTGTGTGGTGGGGCTGGTGGTGGGGGTGTGTGTGGTGGGGTGGTGGTGGTGTGTGTGTGTGGTGTGTTTGTGTGTGTGTGTGTGTGTTTGTGTGGTGGGGGTGCGTGGTGTGTGTGTGTATGATGTGTGTGTGTGTGTGTGTGTGTGTGTGTGTGTGTGTGTGTGCTGATTCTCAATAAAATCAACAGACCACAATACCCAATGTGAACTCTATGTTGAGAGACCACAAAAATGCTGTATTTTGTAAGTTTGTGTTAAATTGTGTATTGCCAATGCTTACAATCCTATGTTCAAATGTGCAAGTAGCATGAAGGTGTCTGCTTTGTGCCTAGTGTGTCTTCATGCTGCAGGTGTCATATCCAGTACATCACTTTATGGAACAATACTTATGAAGTTCTGTTATCATCTAGTAAATATATTCTGTTCAAGGCTATTTATCAACCTACAGGTATTGATTTTTAAAAAACTCAGATTCTTGCATTCATGTATACCTGGTCAGTGTATGCCCAGAGATGAGGTTTTCCATTTACCCAACATATGTTAGCTTTGTACAAACAAAATACACATCAAGTTGATGTCAGGACAAGTGATAAGCATGTAACTCAAAATTGTGGATATATTGAGAATCTAAGACCAAATGACCTGGTACTTGCAGACAGGGGCTTTGACATTATTGCAGATATTGTTGGCCGAGTAGCTGCTGAAGTGAAGATACCTGCTTTCACTAGAGGAAAAAGTCAACTTTCAGCATTCGATATTGAGTCAACTAGAACTCTAGCAATGCTGCGCATACATGTTGAAAGGGTGATAGGGGTGCAGCAAATTTTCAATTTTGAACAGTGTCATACCAATTGAACTTCTATACAAGATTGAAAATCAGGAGATGACAACACTGGACCAGATTGTGGGTGTTGGTTGTGCGTTGGTGAATCTGTGTGATGGTATTATGTAAATTATCTGCTGTGGGTACTGGTTATGCGTTGTTGAAACTGTGTGATGTTATTATATAAATTATCTGCTGATAGTTATCTTCTTATTTGACAAACTACAGCCAACGCTTTAATGTGTATAGTATATTGCAACAGTAAAACTCAGTTACAGATGTAGGATTGTATGAATCACTGAAATTAGATCAATAATTTTAGCAATGATGGGAATGGCTTTTTATCTTATGTCTGATGGGAGGTTAAGATAAGGATTATTATATGTTTTAAGTTCACAGAACCTAATGACAGTTGTGAAAATACAAATAGTTATGGTTTTCATATTATTACTTACTATGTTTATCATTCTCTACTGAAGTGAAGAATTATTTTTGAACTTCTCGGGGGGCTATACAGAGCAAACAAGGGACGGTTGCACACACACACACACAGAGAGAGAGAGAGAGAGAGAGAGAGAGAGAGAGAGAGAGAGAGAGAGAGAGAGAGAGACAGAGAGAGAGACAGAGAGAGAGACAGAGTGAGAGAGAGAGAGAGAGAGACAGAGAGAGAGAGAGAGAGAGAGAGATAGAGAGAGAACAGAGAGAGAGAGAGACAGAGAGAGAGAGAGAGAGAGAGAGAGAGAGAAACAGAGAGAGAGAGAAACAGAGAGAGAGAGAGCTGGATGCATGGTCAGTGTTTTACGGCCTATCAGCCTTGTAGGCTATGTAGCACGAAAATCACAAGAACAGTTCAGAGTAAACACAAATCAAGTCACGGTGTCCCTAGTTATTCGCCTCTTACGAATCGCGTAGGGAGACGCGGTGGGTCAATTCTTACCCCGAACCCACAGGGAGAGAGAGAGAGAGAGAGAGAGAGAGAGAGAGAGAGAGAGAGAGAGAGAAATTTACATCATACAGCGTATGTTTCGTCATGTCATCATCCATGAACTACAAAATTCTTGTAGGCTGTGAGGCTTTTGTGCGCTCGAAATTCTTTCATCGTGTAGGCACTCACGCCATACACGAAATAGTTTACAATCGCGATGTAATCCAGCGAAGGATAATCATCAGGACTGGTCGACTATAATCGAGTTGGCATTTCATAAGGGTCGTTGCCACAAATGTACATTAATTTGGTGCTGTATCTCAGCTTTGCTGCGGCGTCAAGGCGTTCAAAATAACTTCGGTCATCCGTCACTCCACGTTTGCTCTTATCCATCTTGACTCGCGTTTACCCCAATAGAGGGAAGCAACTCTCGCAAACCTCGACCCTTACTAACCTCATAGGCCTCAGCCCTCCTTCACTATGGCGGCTCATCGCGCCAGATCTCTCCGTCCCCCTCCCTCGCGCATGCGTCTTTCGCCATCTCCTACTTCCGTCATGTTCTAGTGCATACGTCACGCTTCTCGAAGAATCTACTGAGGTCTACGTACGGACAAAAAGTGGTAGAATCAATTTCCAATTCTTTATAAAGGAACCTTTAACAAATAACCAGAAAATAATATTCACCGATATTTCCTCTCAATCATACTAAACTTAGGTCTAAACTCAAACGATGACTGTTGTTCACAACATCACCCCCCACTTAAGAAGAAATTTCCCTGGACATTTCTTCTAACAAAAATACTTGTAAACTCATATTTACACATAGTTTCAGGACTTCTACTCGGCGGTTCTGCTGAGATAATCAGCCCCAATGTTGTCCAGTCCTTTGACAGATTCCACCCGCATGTCAAAGTTTTGCAAGTACATCGCCCATCTCATGACACGACTGTTCGTGAACTTGGCAGAGTTCATGAATGTCAATGGTCGATGGTCCGTCTGCAGCACGAACTTGACACCTTGCAAGTAAGCCTCAAACTTGCGGATTCCCCAGATGATGCCCAGGCACTCCTTCTCGATGGTTGAGTACCTCTTCTCTGCGCTGGTTAATTTCTTGCTGGCATAGCTGACAGGAAACAGCTTTCCTTCCCGCTCTTGCATAAGGACGGCGCCAATCCCTTCGTCTGATGCGTCAGTTCTCAAGACGAACAGCTTGGCTATATCTGGAAGTTGCAGAATCGGTTCTTTCGTCAGAAGGTCGCGGACTGCCTGGTAGGCTTTCTCTTGGGCTGGTCCCCAGGGTACTTGGTTCGGACATCCCTTCTTCAGCAGATCAGTGAGTGGAGCTGTGATGGCAGCAAAGTTGGGTATGTACTCCCTATAGTAACCAGCTAGACCCATGAAAGATCTGACCTTCTTCTTGGTAGTAGGACGTGGAGCATTCTGGATCTTGGTGATGTTTGCTTCCAGGAGCCCCTTCTGACCGTTCTTGAGGGAGTGACCAATGAAGTCCACATTGTCGGTCCCCAGGATGCACTTGCTGGCTCTCACAGTCAGGTCTGCTTTTGTGAGGCGGGTGAACAGCTCTCTCAAAGTCTTCATGTGTTCTTCCCATGTCTTTGTATGTATTAGGAGGTCATCCCAGTAGCAGATCACGTTGTCCATGCCTGCTAGCATCTTCCTGAGGCCTCGTTTTAGGGTTGCTCCGCTGTTCACCATTCCGAAAGGCATTTTGAGACACTCATAAGTCGCATCTGGCGTTACGAATGCCGTCTTGGGTATGTCCTCGGCTCTCATGGGCACTTGCCAATACCCCTTGCTCAAATCGACTTTTGAGAAGAACTTGCTCCCCGCTAGACGTCGGAACAAATCTTCAGCTGTGGGCATGGGCTCGGGATCAAACACAGTGATCTTGTTGAGCTTCCTGTAGTCAATGCACACGCGGTTGCTACCATCAGGCTTCTTCACAACCACTACAGGTGATGCATAGGGAGATGTGGACTCCCTGATGACTCCCATCTCCAACATTTCGTTGATGTCCTTTTTCAGTGACTCGCGCGCTTGGTAGGGTATTGGGTACGGACGCGAGCGTACCGGAACTGATGAGGTGAGGTTCACTTCATGTTCGATCAGGGAAGTAGACCCTGGAGCGACTCGAAACCCATGCTCGAACTCGCCGACGAGCTCGCTAAGCTCGGCACGTTGACTGGCTGACAGTTGTTCCCCCACTTTGACATCACGCGCACCTTCTTTGTGGCCAACATCTCCCAGATCAAGGACATCTTCGTCTTCGAAGGTATAGTCGTCCTCAGACACGACGGCTCCTCCGATGACTTCTTCTGGGTCCGGTGTCCTCTCCACATATAGCTTCAAAAGATTGGCGTGGTAGACCTTCGACTTCTGTCCCACCTTTACTCGATAGTCATTGAGTCCGACCACACTTTCCACGGTGTAAGGACCTTTCCACTGCATAAGTAGCTTGTTGTGGTCAGTGGGCAAGAGGACCAACACTTTGTTTCCTGGTCGAAACTTTCGCACCACAGCGTTCCTGTCATAGTAGTGCTTTCCGCTGGTTTGAGCTTTCTCCAGGTTCTCTTGGGCGATCTGTAGAGTGTTCTCCAACTTTTCTCTAAGATCCACCACGTACTGGTAACTGGTTTTCACCTCCGGAGTTTCAATCTCTTTTGTCCACAACTCTTTCAGGATGTGCATTGGTCCCCTGACAGTCCTCCCATACAATAATTCGAACGGGGAGAAGCCTGTGGACTCCTGCGGTACCTCCCGATAGGAGAAAAGCAAGGCGTTGATGAACCGATGCCACTGTCTGGGTTCGTCGCTGCAGATCTTCTTCAGAGAGGCCTTCAATGTCCCATTAAACTTCTCCACCAGACCGTTGCACATTGGATGATAGGGAGTCGTCGTCAGATGCTTGATGCTCAGGAGACGGTTGACTTCCTCCATGCACTGCGAAACAAATTGCACCCCCAGGTCGGTAAGGATCTCCTCTGGCACTCCGACCCGGCTGAAGATGTCAACTAGGGCTTCAGCGACTGTCTCTGTGTCAATCTTCTTCAAAGGTACAGCTTCTGGGTATCTTGTGGCGTAATCAATCAGTGTCAGTATCCATCGGTGTCCCTCTTCACTGGCTGGTTTTATCTCACCGATAAGGTCGATGGCTACTCTCTTGAATGGCTGATCAACCAACGGCATCTTTTGCATAGGGACTTTGGTTATTCTCCCTTTTGGCACAGTCTTTTGGCAAATGTCGCAGGACCGGCAAAATCTGGTTACATCTTGCTGCAAGCCTGGCCAGTAGAATGCCGCTTGAATCCTGTCCGACGTCTTCTTGATGCCCAGGTGACCCCCCATGATTGAGTTGTGAGCCACCTCCATTACATGCTTTCTGAGTGGCGTGGGCACAATGACTTGCCGCAGAGGCTTGCCACCACTAACGTCAGGATGTTGAAAAACTCTGTAGAGAATCTTGTTTCTTTCTTCAAAGTGAACGACGCCTTTCCCTCTGGTGACCTTGTCCGTCCGGTTCCGATATTTCGATAGACCGGAATCTTCTTTCTGCATCTGGATCAGCTCCTCCTTGTTGACACTGACGTTCTTTGATAGGCTGCTCACTCTCAACGGCTTGGTTGCTTGCTTGTCTCGTTTGGCTTGTGCCCTGGTGGTTACAGCACCAACACAATGTTCCAGTTCAGGAGTGGATACCTCTTTGAACGGAAGAGGATCGTCTCTTGGCTGTTGTATCCGGCTTTCTGGTTTCCATTCAGGATCAGGATCGTTCGGCGACCGTGCTCCCTCGATATTTCCAATCATGACGTCATACATCGGCCTCTTCAAACAAACCGCCTCAACTTCACCCTTGAAGTATGGACTGTCAACAGACACCTTGGCTGTTGGCGCTCGCACGCATGTACAGTCTGCCATGAGCGTCAGTCTGAATTCTCCAGTTAGTTGGTCTTTGGTTACCAAATCTTCTTTGATGATGACGCCGCTGCAACCAGAATCTCTCAAGACGCTCACTTCATGCCCGTTGATCATCCCTTCGGCCACTGGCATGTTTGACGCGTTGACAGCCCCGTTGGCGACGACGGGGATGCTCTTGCCATTTGCGAGGAATATTTGGCCGTCCCTCACACATTCTTTGACGTCCTCTACTGAAACTGAAGTCACTGGTTTCGCACGGGGCAAAATGACACTTCCCGCGCAATTCTGTCGATTGGTAGGGTTGCGTGATTTTGGACTCTCTTTTTGCTCTGCAGTGGACTCGTCTCTCAGCCTCTTTTTACATTGAGCAATTCGATGACCTACTTTCTTGCAGTAGAAACAGCCTTTCTGGTTTGGTGTGTCCGCTCCGTTCGGTGTATCGCCTATGCTTTGGATCTCGGTCTTCGGGGATTTCTGTCTTTGCTGTTGCTTTGGTGGAGCCATTGTCTTTCCATGTGCGGTCAAATATCGCTCTGCACACTTGGCAAGGTTCGACAGGGACTGAGATTCTTGTTCTTCCAAGTGGACTGCCAGATCTTTTTGGCATGCAGCCACGAACTGTTCTTTGACTATCAGGTCTCGCAGGTGATCATAGTCCTTTGTCAGTCCTGACAGCTCTACCCATTTCTGTAGATACGTCTTCAGCCGTTCGATGAACTGCTCTGGTGTTTCCCCTGCCTCTGGTTTGCACTCCCGGAAACGTTGTCTGTATCCCTTCTCTGTATAGTTGTAGTGACGAAGCAATGCATCTTTCAGCTTGTCGTAGTCCTTGGCGTCTTCTTCAGACATCCTGTTGTAGACATCGAGGGCACTCCCGGAGAGGAGAGCACTCAGTTTGATGGCCCATCCATCTTTCTGCCAATTCGCATTCTCAGCATACCTCTCAAATCTGCCAAGGTAGCTGTCGATCTTGTCCTTATCCTCTAAAAAGGACGGGATCTTTGGAGCCTTGTGTGATTCTCTTTGAACTGCACCCTCTCTTCTTGCACCATGCTGAATTCGCGCTAGTTCAAGTTCATGTTGACGTTGACGTTCTTTTTCTTGAGCTTCAAGTTCTCGTATACGTTCTCTTTCTTGCGCTTCTCTGGCACGTTCTTTTTCTCGAGCTTCTCTGTCACGTTCTTTTTCTTGAGTTTCGAGTTCAAGTTTTCGCATCTTCAGTTTCATCTCTTGTTCCTGTTGTTGTTCTCGTTCCCGAGATTTCACGTACTCGGTCAGCTGTTTACCCTTCAGTCCGATGTCAACTCCAGCCTGCCAGAAATCTGCCATCCTGGATAATGATGCAGCTCTTGGAGTGTCGGCGACTTTGACTGACGACGGCAATAGCTTTACTACACTTTACCGTGGACTCCCTATACACAAGACCACTGTCTTGAGTCCACACAGTAGGCGTCACGGTCTCGACGAAAATGACGTTACTGGCCTCGTTCGGCAATGTCGAATCTTGACTAGTCGACTCTTGACGAAGCTGTAGAGATCCCGGCTTGGCCCCCAGTGTTACGTGCTATACAGCCGGCCACAATCTATCGATGTATTGGCGTGCAGGTATGTTGTTGCTAGCACTTTAGGCTATAACACGGATTCTTTTGAATCTCTTGGTGCTCGTCTGTCGTTCTACAGTCAATCACAGAAACGACAAGCTTGCGTAGTAGAGGAAAACGTAGCAACTTTATTTTCCTCACAAAGGAACGTAGAATCACACACTCAAGCAACAGGACCTCTGAAACTCTCTCAGTTCTTGATATACAGCCCGAAGATCAAAGCTCTAACGCTCAAAAGTCTGTCCATTCATTTTCGAAGGCAACTCCTCGCTAGCGTCTCCATTAAGCTGCACGACATCGCCATCTTGAATGTGATTCGACCGAGCCTGTATCTTTGCTATCATCTTCCAACAGAATGCAGATAACATGCGGGGTGGTACTCACTGTAGCACTTGAACACGCCTGCATCAGACAGCGTGAACTGTGTTGGCAAAGTTCGTGAGAATGTTAGCTGTAGGATTCGATAGGCCTCAGCCCTCCTTCACTACGGCGGCTCATCGCGCCAGATCTCTCCGTCCCCCTCCCTCGCGCATGCGTCTTTCGCCATCTCCTACTTCCGTCATGTTCTAGTGCATACGTCACGCTTCTCGAAGAATCTACTGAGGTCTACGTACGGACAAAAAGTGGTAGAATCAATTTCCAATTCTTTATAAAGGAACCTTTAACAAATAACCAGAAAATAATATTCACCGATATTTCCTCTCAATCATACTAAACTTAGGTCTAAACTCAAACGATGACTGTTGTTCACAACACGAACCTTTCCTTGCCTCGGGTCGCTTCTTGACATTTGCGCAGTGCTCAAACAGAACTTAATTCCCTGTGAGTGGCGCTACTGCTGGTTTTTGTGAATTAGTAGTGATGAAGTTTCCGTGGTTGGAAGCATCTAATTTGGTCTTTCAACATGTACGACAAGATGCTTTTAAGAATGTTAAGATTATGTGTATTTTTATCATCTTCATCTCTGATCCAGGTTCAATACCTTGTGTGTATATGTAGTATGTAGTATGGCATATGTGTGCGGTTTGAGCATTCATCAATGGGTGGAAAAGTCGCAATATAAAAAAAGCTCCTTTACCTGTACCTTACCATATGCTTGAAAGCTTGGCTTAGCAGAATAGAGCCGTTCGAACACTGGCCATTAGTCTTGGAGACCTGGCACGATGAGTGTTTTGCACCCGTGCACGTGCTTCACAAGAAGTGCACTGTCTTTGATCTGTTATCGCTCGGGTTGAGAGTAATCCAAGACGAACTGACATTTACTACTTATCTGTTTGAAGGCTTGCTGTCATATCTGTTTGAAGGCTTGCTGTCATATCTGTTTGAAGACTTGCTGTCATATCTGTTTGAAGGCTTGCTGTCATATCTGTTTGAAGACTTGCTGTCATATCTGTTTGAAGGCTTGCTGTCATATATGTTTGAAGACTTGCTGTCATATCTGTTTGAAGGCTTGCTGTCATATCTGTTTGAAGACTTGCTGTCATATCTGTTTGAAGGCTTGCTGTCATATCTGTTTGAAGGCTTGCTGTCATATATGTTTGAAGACTTGCTGTCATATCTGTTTGAAGGCTTGCTGTCATATCTGTTTGAAGACTTGCTGTCATATCTGTTTGAAGGCTTGCTGTCATATCTGTTTGAAGACTTGCTGTCATATCTGTTTGAAGGCTTGCTGTCATATCTGTTTGAAGGCTTGCTGTCATATATGTTTGAAGGCTTGATGTAATATCTGTTTGAAGGCTTTGCTGTCATATCTGTTTGAAGGCTTGCTGTCATATCTGTTTGAAGGCTTGCTGTCATATCTGTTTGAAGGCTTGCTGTCATATCTGTTTGAAGGCTTGCTGTCATATCTGTTTGAAGGCTTGCTGTCATATCTGTTTGAAGGCTTGATGTAATATCTGTTTGAAGGCTTGCTGTCATATCTGTTTGAAGGCTTGATGTAATAATATCTGTTTGAAGGCTTTGCTGTCATATCCGTTTGAAGGCTTTGCTGTCATATCTGTTTGAAGGCTTGCTGTCATATCTGTTTGAAGGCTTGCTGTCATATCTGTTTGAAAGCTTGCTGTCGTATCTGTTTGAAGGCTTGCTGTCATATCTGTTTGAAGGCTTGCTGTCATATCTGTTTGAAAGCTTGCTGTCATATCTGTTTGAAGGCTTGCTGTCATATCTGTTTGAAGGCTTTGCTGTCATATCTGTTTGAAGGCTTGCTGTCATATCTGTTTGAAGGCTTGCTGTCATATCTATTTGAAGGCTTGCTGTCATATCTGTTTGAAGGCTTGCTGTCATATCTGTTTGAAGGCTTGCTGTCATATCTGTTTGAAGGCTTGCTGTCATATCTGTCCTGACGCGCTCCCTTTCGTCATGTAAAGCATGCTATCATGATCGTCGATGACGACGACGACAATGATGATGATAATGATGATGATGATGATGATAATGATGGTTGATGATGATGATCATGATCATGATGATTATGATGATGATGGTGGTGGTGGTGGTGGTGGTGGTGGTAATGTGGTGGTGGTGGTGGTGGTAATGCGGTGGTGGTGGTGGTGGTAATGTGGTAGTGGTGGTGGTGGTAATGTGGTAGTGGTGGTGGTGGTAATGTGGTGGTGGTGGTGGTGCTGCTGCTGCCGGTGCTGCCGCCGTGTCTACTTTATTGATTGTCGCTCCAATGTCTGTACATCACGTGGTTGCGGCGAGACGGGTGTCTGTGCTGTAAAGTTCGCCTGCTTCTGTCTGCACGTGCCGGAAGTGCAGGACGCAATGGCCGAGCTTGATGACGCTGTGTGGAAGGCAGGCAGCATAGAGAGCATTGCAGGTAGCATGCGTGGCATGCTTGCCCAATGGCACGCTGAGAATGTTGACTGGGCTGATGATGACACTCATGAGAGTCTTGTATCTGTGGTGCTTTGGAGCTAGGAATCTTGGCAGAACTTTGTGTTGACTCCTGTACACATGTACACACACGTGCACTTGAACATGCACTCAAACGCATGTGTGACGTGACTGTTCAGTTCAGTTCAGTTCAGTCCCTTGACCGATTTGGCCGTCGGGGTAGCATGAAGGATGATGAGACAGCAGTCCTCCTCCATTCGGGTCTGTTCTGGGCCGTCGCGAGCAGCTCTTCCATGGAGAGGGAGGTCCATTCCATCACATTGTCAGTCCAGCTCTTCTTCTGTCGGCCGCGACGACGCCCACCCTTTAATGTTCCCTGAAGTATGGTCTTGCACATGCAGGGAGTCGTGTATGGTGATGTAACCAAACCAGGCAAACTTGCGTCGCTTGACGGTTGCCAGGAGGGGTTCCTGAGGCCCATGAGTGCCGCTGTCATGTTCCGCACGTACTCGTTGGTCTTGCGCTCCAGGTAAGAGATGCGGAGCAATCTGCACAGGCATGTCATCTCGAAGGCTTGGATCCTTCGCTCCATGTCAGCGTGTAGCATTCAAGTCTCACAGCCGTAGAGGACGATGGAGACCACAAGGGACTTGTAGAGCCTGTACTTGGTGGAGAAGCTGATGGAGCTTCTTGTCCACAACCTGCATAGTCTGGCCATCGCTGAAGTTGCCATGGCGATTCTGATGTGACTGTGACTGTACACGCGCTACAAAAACCTTTTGCGTGTTGTGAAAGATTATATACGCGGCATTTACGGGTTTACACAGGGAAAGAAGGAAGGCTGTGAGCATTGAAGGTGGATCATGGTCTGCTATTCATCACTGTACTGGGGAGGCATTCTGTAAACCCGAGTCAGTAGTATTGACTCTGGCGCAGTTCGCAATGAATGCGTAATAGGCTTGACCCTTCACATTACAGCCTTGCGCCAAAAATAGCTCGTTCTGATACTATTTTTCTCTCCACTTTTTTCAGAAATCATTCAGATGTCAAAACTTGTTTCCATTTCAACACAAACATTTTATTGTATCGAATAAACGCTTGTTTGTTGTCTCAACAAGAGTAAGTTAAGAGTTTTGTGCGAAATAGTCTTAGAACTACTTTAACGGCGTATGTCAGGGAGCACATCGGCTATCCCACAAGCCTCTCGTGTGACCTCTGTTTGCATAAATTGGCCGAAAACCTTCCATCACGTGATGTCAACAGTGCTAGAGATACTTTTGCCGGTAGGCGAAATCTCTAGTTTACTAGAATGCTGGGGAGGGCCTCTCTCTGTGAAGCTGTGCACTCAACACGTGTGAGTTGACTCCCTGCCCCAGCCTGGTGCCGCTGTGGGTGTAAGGAGGGGCAGGCACGGGGAGAAAGGGCGATTCGTGAGGGAGGGTGGGGGTGGGGGGTGGGGATGCTGGAAGATGAATACGAGATGAATGGTGCTGTTTGTATTGGGGGTATAGGGTCGCTGTAGTAGACAGCCATTGTAGACAGTGAGACAGGCAGAGCTGTGTGTGTGTGTGTGTGTGTGTGTGTGTGTGTGTGTGTGTGTGTGTGTGTGTGTGCGCGCGTGCGCGCGCGTGTGTGTGTGAGTGAGTGAGTGAGTGAGTGAGTGAGTGTGTGTGTGTGTGTGTGTGTGTGTGTGTGTGTGTGTAGTGTGAGAGAGAGAGAGAGAGAGAGAGAGAGAGAGAGAGAGAGAGAGAGAGAGAGAGAGAGAGAGAGAGAGAGAGAGAGAGAGAGAGAGGTGGGGGGTGAGGGTTCGAAAAGAGGAGTCGGGAAATGAGTGAGAAGGGGAAGTCTTTTCGAGAACTGCTGCCTACAAGTCAATAATGACTTGCACCTTGTGTATATCTTAGAGCACGTGAGGCGATAAGCTTTTAACTTCGGACCAGCAGTTGTGTGGATGCATAAACCTTTCATACGCCTCCTGTGCGTTTACCCCATGATCGTCATGTTTGACTACCAGCTAATGCCTAATCAGCGTGTGGCATCAGCACAGAAATGCCCTTACAACCAATGCCTGCCGACAAAGATTGAAGCCATGTGATTTCTTGTTTACAGCCATTAGGCTTGATGAGTGTGAGTATGTGTCCATCAAACATGTCTTGAGGATTTGCATGAGGTCTGTGTGTCTGTCAGTCTGTCTGACCGTCCCCCCCCCCCCCCTCTCTCTCTCTCTCTCTCTCTCTCTCTCTCTCTCTCTCTCTCTCTCTCTCTCTCTCTCTCTCTCTCTCGCACACACCCTAACATTATCTACATTGCTCTCAAACATCTGTTTCTGCCTACCTTACAGACACAGGCAACAATTTATGGAGAAATCTTATTTGCTACATTTGGAAATCCTCACATACATTTCGGGAACATGCACTATTAGGAAACAACACACTGATTAGAGTTGCTACAGTCCAGTTCAAATGGACCAAATGAATGCATTGCAAACACATGCACACGCTCACTCAATCCACAATGGTTGTCATGTATTGCTTTACACCTCCTTTGTCGCTCTGAGAGAGAAGTGTGAAGTGCGGTAGTTGGGGTCGGGAGGTGGGAAGCATTTGCACTTTTTATTGTCAACTCCCTGCAGCTGCGTCCTGACTTCAGTAGCTGAACCGGCGTAGGAAGGGGTGGGGGAGAAAGGGGAAGTAACTGGTGGGAGTTTGTGGAGAGAGTTGGCGGGAAAAGGAGAAATGTTATGTTCCTTTTCATCGCTCTCGGTTTGTGCGTTTGCTTCTCCGCCCACTTGGGAGATAAGCGAAACCGCTTGTCTAGGACTGTTTGACCTGACTTCTGTGTGATGTCGCTTAGTAAATGATGATTTCCATTTGTGCTTGGCTTTCGTCAGTCAAGTCAGTCAGTTCGCCAGCCAGCCACTGAGCCGGCCGGTCAGTATTTAGGCAGTCGGTCAGTCAGTCGATCTCTTTAGTTTGTAGTGTGTTCTGTCTCGATGCGTGTGTGTGACTGCTAGCGTGTGTGTATGGATGAATCTCTCTCTCTCTCTCTCTCTCTCTCTCTCTCTCTCTCTCTCTCTCTCTCTCTCTCTCTCTCTCTTTCTCGCACCACCCCCCGCCCCCCCGCCCCCCCCCCCCCCCCCCTTCTGTCTCCCTCCTTACTTCTCCCTTACCCCACTCTATGGAGACATAGAGGAGGCCAATAGACGAGAAGACTGCTTGCAATTGAGGGGCGGCAGTCAGAACAGGTCAGCATGCAGCCACGCAGAGGCATAGGGGTAGTAAGGATAAATGGGTAGGTGTGTGTGTGTGTGTGTGTGTGTGTGTGTGTGTGTGTGTGTGTGTGTGTGTGTGTGTGTGTGTGTGATGCGGGAATGAAGGCGTTGGAAGGGAGGGGGAAGGAGAGAGAGAGAAGAAGCAGCACACATCCAGTCTACAGTTGTACTTCACACAGCATGTCGAACGTGACGCAGGGACTGCGCCGAGCATTGTTGTGGTTGTTGTAGAGGCAGGTTGCGCTGTTTGTACACCTGGCCCTCAGAGAATGCCTTCCGTTCTGCTTCCCTCGTAATCGGCGCCACTTCCTCTCGTGCCTGAAACTCTGCTGCACCGTTTTCTGCTTTTTGTGGAACCCGCTCAGCTCCTCCTCGTTTTGACGCACCGAAGAACCGCTACAACTTTTTGGTTTCAACAGGAAGAATATTCCACTCCTCAGATTTCCTCCCCGCGTTGCTGTTGGCTCTTAGAGGAATTATCTCTGAAACGGTTTCTCTTTCCTCACCCAGCCTGTGGCTTCTGCGTGATTATTGTTGTTGCGGGCAAGAAGTGTTTTGCTTCTCGCGGCGTCGCGTCAACGATAGCCCGCTCGCTGCCAACAACAGATGCATGGAAGGTGTGAGTATAGACCCGCGAGTTGCCCGACTCTAGCTGCGGGGTCTTCCTGCAACTGGGCGCTTGTTGGTTTCCATTCACCCCTGCCAGGCGTAGACAACAAGCCACGTAACTCAGAAGTAGGACAAAAAGAGAAAGGGGAAAACTATTTGGCCCGGCATGGGTCGAGATGAGCCGGAAGAGCCCGCCGTCGGGGAAAGCGAGAAAGGCGACGCCGCGGGAGCAGTGAGGCGCCGCTACTGTTTCCGATTCGTCTGTTGCAGATAGGGAGGGAGGCTCTTGCTTGGAATTTGCGTCACTCCGCCTCGGTGTTCACTCCCACACACGTGGAGTGAAGTGGAGTGGATGCTAGCGGAACGGAACAGTGAAGTGCCCCGCTAGAGTGGGGTTTCCGGAGAGACCAGCCAGCTTCCCGAGCAACATGGCGGCGTTTCCTGACCCGAGATGACTTTCAGTTCATCCCTTTCCGCTCTCGTTCCTCGCGGAAAAACTGAAACACTGACTGACTTCCTGGTTGTGTACGAGAGAGGCAACTGTCAGAACCTGAAGTGTTGTTGGCCCCGTGAAAATTTTATAGATTAGGCCCGTCTCCTCCAAACTGCTCGTTCTGTAGGCTTGGAATTGCTGGCTCACTGAAGGAGTGTACCAGGGTGGTTCTTTGTTGCTAGTGTTTTGATGCTGACATCGTGAAGAAGTCTTCGCTTCAGCTGGAAAGCGGGAGGGAGAGTGTTTGGACCGCAAGCTGTGTGTCTGTGAAGGATTAGCAGGTTGGCGAGGCATTTGGAGGTTGAGTTGGAAGTGAGGCGGGCATCCCCGCTATCCCTGCTGCGTGTGTGCCGCCTGCCCGCCCAGACCTGCCATGTGGTGGTCCCAGGTCTACCCCACACTGGAGTTTGCCCCCTACCCCCCCTTCCCCCACCCCCTCAGGCCAAGAGGTAGGTTTGAAAGCCTTGTTACCACCATACCGCTAATACCACTGTATTTCTTGACGAGCATACGTGTGTTAGTGTTTATGTTCACGTCTGTGGAGACATGCGCCAACTTTTATACAGTGACACACATAATCTCTCTCTCTCTCTCTCTCTCTCTCTCTCTCTCTCTCTCTCTCTCTCTCTCTCTCTCTCTCTCTCTCTCTCCCCCCTCCCTCTCCCCCCACACCGCTCCCTCTCCTTCCCTCTTATAGCGTGCGTGCGTGTATGTATGTGTTTGTATGTGCGTCTTTTTGTCTCTGTCTCTGTCTCTGTCTCTCTGTCTGTCTGTCTCTCTCACTTCATTTTCACTGCTTTATCAGGCATGATATCAAAGCTGTTATATGATATCACCTGTTATTGCTTCCTTCAATTGTCTCTGCGATCGTGCATCACGCCGAGAACCACGACACAGTTACTGGTCTCTGCCTGTCCACATCCTTGTTGTGCCACGGCTTCCACCAAGCACTGTACGTGTATACATGTAGGACACACCGACTCACACAATGGAGGAAGGGGTCCAAACAATAGATGATGCAACTAACTGGTCCTTTAGGAGACGTCATTAGATGCGCCTTTGTTGCATCGAGTATCTTGTAGGGATGGGAGGTGGGGATGGTAGATGATGTAGAATTGGGAGTGAAGGTGGAACCATTAGGCAGTACTGTACAGTCATGGGTGAAATGGGGGGATGGGCGGGTGAAAGGTCTAGCTTAGTAGTCTGTTTCAAGGAGACGAGAGAGAATAACTGCTTCCTGAGACACGTCAGCATGGCTGGCAGTCGTGATGGCGTGCTTTAGTGAAGAGCTCATTTCCTCTCCCTGTGTCAGAGGGCGCCTGCCTCCCCTGGAGTTATTGCCCCTGGCGTCCTGGAGCGCGCTGTGCTTGAGCGTTTGGGACACGAGTGATGTAATGGCTGCCAAAGGCAGAGTGAATTCCTAATAAGCTTGTGCGTCTGTTGCATGTTTGCAACGCGACATGCTTGTTGTCTCAGCAATTTGAGCTGAATCATAAACCTGTGTCAGTATGGATGGATTAAGTGTTGATTTTTGGATTCGCTAGAGTTGTTGTTGTTGCCGTTGTTGTTGCTGTTGTTGTTGTTGTTGTTGTTGTTGTTGTATCAACCCTTGCAACATGTAACCTTTCTTACTTGATATACGATTGCTGTCTTTGGAGCTCTGTTTGGCGTTTGTTTCTTTCATTTCCCCTCAGTCGCAACGCGTAGCAACTTGGCCCTGGGAAAGGCAGACAGTAAAGGCAGCCCCCACTTGTCAGGGCGCTGTCTGCATGTTTACCCAAGAGTGGGAGTGAGCGTAGGGCTGAGAAGGTGATGAGGGCTGATGGGGTGAATGGCTGCTTGATGAACTGCTGCTGGGGACGTTGGTGTCTCGTTCAGTGGTGAAGGGGATGGGAGCTTGGTGGTGGTGGAGGCTGGAGTGGAGCTGTGGATGAGAGGGAAACGAAAATAGACAGGCGTTGTTGCCCACTGCAGAGAGAGGAGATAGCAAAGGGCGGAGTTGGGAGATAAAGATGGACGGAGTTGGGGGATACAGATGGACGGAGTTGGGGGATACAGATGGGCGAAGTTGGGGGGGGGGGTATAGATGGGCGGAGTTGGGGGATACAGATGGGCGGAGTTGGGGGATACAGGTGGGCGGAGTTGGGGGATACAGATGGGCGGAGTTGGGGGATACAGGTGGGCGGAGTTTGGGGATATAGATGGGCGGAGTTGGGGGATACAGATGGGCGGAGTTGGGGGATACAGATGGGCGGAGTTGGGGAATACAGATAGGCGGAGTTGGGGGATACAGATGGGCGGAGTTGGGGGATACAGATGGGCGGAGTTGGGGGATACAGATGGGCGGAGTTGGGGGATACAGATGGGCGGAGTTGGGGGATACAGATGGGCGGAGTTGGGGGATACAGATGGGCGGAGTTGGGGGATACAGATGGGCGGAGTTGGGGGATACAGATGGGCGGAGTTGGGGGATACAGATGGGGAGAGGGCAAGAAAGAAAAAGGCGAGGAACTAGGGAAGATGAAATATAAAATCAACAGCAGGTTTATCCTTGCGCGTTTTTCTTTTTCAGCTTTAAAAATAATTTTTTTCGACACTTCAGGAGCGTTGACTTTCTCACTGTGTTATCTATAACGAGAAGGGGTTTTCCACCGCTTAAACTGCTCTCACATCCGAAGTGAGTGTTAACACCGACTGAGACGGGGATCACAAGAGTCTGGTTTGCACATTATCTCTCTCTCACTCATATCCACATACCCAGCAATATATTTTTTTCTCTCCCGCCCTGGTAATTCGCAACACACGCGTTCGACTGCAACTCTTGAAAGACAGATGCTGCAGTGCTGCGGAGCTCAGGGCAGCACCCCGAGATGAAAAGAGAGGGCCTGGTTGCGGTGACTTGCATAGGGCTGTAAATCTGCTGGAGGTTTGGGCAGGCAGTTTAAAACTGTGAGGAGGTTGCGGTAATGGCGGAATCTTGGGGAGACTCCCAGCTGAGCTCTTTACCTGAGGTGAGAGATACCTGGACTGGCGGTGGTGGGTCGAGGTGGGGGTGGGAGGGTGGGGTGGGGGGTGGGGATGGGACGACTAAGGGGAGGAGGGGTAAAGGGTGGAGCTAGGGGTAGGGTAGAGGTTGGGTTGGGGGATATGGGTGGGAATGGTTAGAGGTAAGGTGTGAGGGGAAGGGTGTCGACATCTTGGAGTGATTTCCCAGACAACTTGTTCTATCTTTCCGTGGTAATTGCCTTCTCTCCCCACCCCCACCACCCCCCACGTGGAACCCTACAACATCTCCCCCCCCCTCCCCCCCCCCTCCCCTGCACTGATCACCGGATAACAATGATGGCTGCAACAGCCGCCCTTGACAGCATTTACAGCACGGATGACCTGCTGAACGCCCTCACTGCAGGCAGTTATCATTCTTACCGTGGCAGGTGCCTGGGGATGTCCAATGGCTTGTGGACTCAGTTGGTTGCAGGTATTTCTGAGCTGGAGTTGCCTTTTGACTGCTGTTTGAGTGGTCTTTTTGCAATCCTCTCCGTGAAGTGTGGAGGTCAGTGTGAGGCAGGGTGATACAGACTGAGATTGAATGAGGAAGAAAAGGAAAAGATAAGGATGGAGTGGAGATGGGAGATGAGATCTGGAGAGTGGAAAAGGGAGAGATAGACGTGTAAAAACATCAGCTGTTTGATAATGGCGTCAGCGCGTTGATGCGGTCACATTCTTGCAACACCTCTCCCTCCATTCTTCTTTTCTCTCTCTCTCTCTCTCTCTCTCTCTCTCTCTCTCTCTCTCTCTCTCTCTCTCTCTCTCTCTCTCTCAATCATTCATCCGACGCGACTGTCAAGTGTAAACGCAGCCGAAGTGTTGACGCTGTGCCAGCACCTCGAGGTTGTCACTACTCTTGTTTGTGTGCCTCCCTTCCCCATTTGCCGCGCTTGTCTAGAACCGCTCTCTCCGCCTGCAGTAGGAATATGCTGTGTGCCTCACGCTGACTTGCAGACAACACCTTTGGGAGCAGCGCTGTGTTTCCTCTGAAAGACAGGAACCAGTGCACTCCATCACGGGCGACTTGGAACGCATGTCGATGGAGGATTGCGTGGCTCTGTGGACGCCTGAGGTCAACCCAGGGGTCGCAGGAGGTCGGCTCTTTCTTTCTTCGTGTTTCCAGTTCAGGGCGCCGCGAGTTGTGGGGGCGGGTACCTGGTGGATTGTTTTCAGCTTGCGTTCTCCTCTGAAGGAAGTGTGGATTGCTTGCAGCGAGGTGCTGCTTTGTCTTCAAAGAGCTTGCTTAACCCCGGAGATTTGGTTAGTTTTGTTGTGGAGATGTTTGATGAATATAGTGTTTGTGGCTGTATCAGGAAGAGAACAAGTTTGTGGTTGTTCTCTCTTCTCTCCACGCTCGTCATTGCTGCCTCACATCTGTTTCGTTCCTGTCCTCTCGTTCAGATTGCGTCTTCACCCGCTCCCTCTTTTCTGCGTCCTCTTCAACTGCATTTTCTTCTACTGCTACCACCACCACACCACCACTGCTACTACTACTACTACTACTACTACTACTACTACTACTACTACTACTACTACTACTACTACTACCACTTCCTCTCATCCACTTTCCTTCTCTCCTCACCATTTTCACCAACACCTCCATTACCTTCATCACAACTCCTCCTCCTCCTCCTCCTCCTCCTCCTCCTCCTCCTCCTCCTCCTCCTCCTCCTCCTCCTCCTCCTCCTCCTCCGCCTCCTCTCCTCCTCCTCCTCCTACTCCTCCTCCTCCTCCTCCGCCTCCTCCTCCTCCTCCTC
>JAWQFJ010013088.1:25000-41140 GCA_034096865.1 Theodoxus fluviatilis | reverse complement strand
AAATAATGTAAACAGAGAGGATAGCGAATAATATAGTCGACGCACACGAAAGAAAGAAATCAATCAAGCAAGAAGCAATATCACACGAAGAATGAACTATACTCAAGGAAGAAGAATGAAAATGGAGTGTCATGATAAACACCTAAATATGTCTTAAGCCGGAAGCCACGCAGCACGCCTGCGATACACTTCACAGAAGATACGTAAATACAATAATATCGACTCCTCCGTACTGCAATAATCATCCTCTCCCAAGACGGACTGCATAACGGTGTTCTGAATACCCCGCATCCTACATCCATCCCACTCCGTCCTCCGACATGTGAGCCCAAGACTCCTCCCCATTTGACTAGCATCTCTGTCCTCACGACTCACTCATAAACATTAATCCTCATCTACGCAGGATTGCCTTTACTATCCTGTTTCATTTTACATCAGTTAATGTCCTTCACTCAAAGTTCCCAGCATAATCGTTCCTCAGCAACTTATCACCTTCATGCCACCCCCCCCTCTCTCTTCTCTACTCTCTCTCTTCACACACACACACACAACAAACAAACCACCACACAACACCAAAACAAGTACTCTCAGGACAACTAGTTACCAAGGGCAACTCATCGTGATGAACCTTCTGTGTGGACTTGCCTCCTGGAAGTAATTCCTCCATGTAGCTAATGACGTCATCCATACTCCTCAGGAACATTCTGTCCGTGCTGCCCACAACGAACCGAAAGTCCGAGTGGCGATGAAAATGTTTTAACTAAAGAAGAGCCACGAGAAGGTATGGCAACGATGTGGACATGCATGGTGGACCATAATTTGAAGGACCATTCATCACGATCCCATAACACACAAATACACACACGCGTTGCACGCAACCCACATACACACAGCACCACACACAGTATGCACGCGCACGCCGCACACAAGCCAGGTACTCACAGAAACATGCATGACTTAATAGCGTCACCACACATGGCACACCGAACCATGAGCGCCATGTAAAACACATACATACATACGCCAGAACCTTCTTGCCCACACACACGAATACATGGGTGAGCGTGCTCTCACACACACATACATATGCACGCACACACTCGTGCACACTCGTACCTCACACACACACGGACATAAGCACATGCGAGCTCATACACATGAAATACGCACGATTCCATATGCACACACATTCACATGTGCGTGGGCACACACACACACGCACGCACGCACGCACGCACCTCTCTCTCTCTCTCTATCTCTCTCTCTCTCATTCTCTCTCTCTTTCTCTCTCTCTCTCTCTCTCTCTCTCTCACACACACACACACACACACACACACACACACACATACACACACACACACACACACACACACACACACACTCACACACATCCTTTAGACGTATTCAATGAAGCGGGGGTGAAAGGATATGGAATGGTATGCATTCCAATGGAGTTCAGTCAACTCTTACCTTAAGGTTATTGATCCCATTAAAGATGTCTGTCGAGGTCATCTTCATGGCCACTTCAAGTTTGGAGATGTTTGGATTGGTCAGATATTCGTGAGACAACCTTGCTTCATGTTCAAGGCTGGACAAAATGGTCTGTCTGAGAGACTCCAAGGATGCCTTCAGTACATGGACGCTCTCTTGCATGCCAGAAATGGTAGCTTCAAAGCTTCTCCAAAGCCGCTCGAAGGCTTCAATGCGTTCTTTGAGAACTCTGGCGGGATACTCCACAGTCTCAAAAAGCATAGTGCTTTTGCTCTGGTAGAACTCACGTCCAATGCGCAGGAATTCTACATTGGCCTGATGTAACTCCGTCTGGCTCACGGTACCCTGGTGATAAGCAATTTCCAAAAGTTCGGCGTACCTGTAAAACACGTTCACTCGATGTGTTGTGTCGTGGCAATTTTATAAAAAAAACAAAGGAAATTTGGTCAAGAAAATACCAAGAGAACGAAAGAACAAGGAACACTTGCCAACATGTTCCGTTTGATAACTTTCATAAATTTTTCTATGAAAGTAAATAATGTGACACATTTTCATTAAGTCTTTGACAGAAATGCTATGCTTGAATATGCCGTTAATATGCGCGTGCATGCGCGCGCGTGCGTGTATGTGTGTGTGTGTGAGTGTGTGTGTGTGTGTGTGCGTGCTTGCGAACGTGAGAGAGAGAGAGAGAGAGAGAGAGAGAGAGAGAGAGAGAGAGAGAGAGAGAGAGAGAGAGAGAGAGAGAGAGAGAGAGAGAGAGAGAGAGAGAGAGAGAGAGAGAGAGAGAAAGAGAGAGAGAGAAAGAGAGAGAGAAAGAGAGAGAGAGGGGGGGAGGATAGAAAGAGAGAGGATAGAGAGAGAGAGAGGATAGAGAGAGAGAGAGAGGATAGAGAGAGAGAGAGAAAGAGGAGGAGAAGGAGGAGGAGGAGGAGGAGGAGGAGGAGGAGAAGGAGAGGCAGGAGGAGAGGAGGAGGAGGAGGAGGATGAGGAGGAGGAGGAGGGGAGGAGGAGTGAGTAGAGAGGAGAGAGGAGGAAGGAGGAGGAGAGAGGACGAGAGGAGAGGAGGTAGGAAGAGAGAAGGAGGAGGTAGGAAGAGAGGAGGAGGAGGTAGGAAGAGAGAAGGAGGAGGTAGCAGAGAGAGGCAGAGAGGGCAGAGGAGGAGTAGGAGAAGGGGAGGAGGAGGAGAGGAGGAGAGGAGGAGGAGGAGGAGGAGGCGGAGGAGGAGGAGGACGAGGACGAGAACGAGGACGAGGACGACGAGGAGGACGAGGATAACGAGGAGGAGGAGGAGGAGGAGGAGGAGGAGGAGGAGGACGAGGAGGCGGAGGAGGAGGAGGAAGAAGAAGAAGAAGAAGAAGAAGAGAGAGAGAGAGAGAGAGAGAGAGAGAGGTAGGCAAGAAAGAAAGGAGAGAGAGAGGAGAGACAAAGATAGAGAAGGAAACTGAGAGACAGTGAGAGAGAAAGTGAGAGAGTGAGAAAGACAGATGCACAGACACACACACTCACAGTGATACACCTGCACACATATATGCACACATACATTCGCACGCACGCACACAAACATGCGCGGGCGCACACACGTACGCGCGCCCACCCACACACAAACACACCCGCACACACGCACACACACACGCACGCACACACACACACACACACACACACACACACACACTCACTCACTCACGAACAAGCACACGCGCACACACACAGAATACACACAGATTAGGGTGATTAAAAACGAAAATACAGTTAATGACATGAGTAGAGGATCTTATATCATAAACATACATAGTTTCTGTGGATGATTTCATTGAATGCAGTTGAAATATCCCTGATTGGATAACTGAAGCTGAAGCACAACTTGTGTTTGCTTTCCATAGAGATGTTGTGTAGAAGAGCCCTCAGAAAAGTTTACCTAATGAGGGCTTCTCTGAAAGCCAAGCAGTCCTCTCCCATTCTATGACTGTAGACCTCTGCGTAGTGGTTGTGGGTGAGGGACTCTTGCAGCAGATGGGTTGGGGTCACGTAAATGTTGTCAACACGCGGCTCCGACATGAACTTGTAGCGGAACACTGGTGTACCTGTTGTAACGAACGGATAAGGCATCCATTGAAAATCACATCAACAATTGTTGTGTGTATCTGAAATAACTTCAAGAGCATAGCATGCGATAGAGGTTCTGTTAGAGCGGCCACATCGGAGGTGATAACATGTTCATTCAAAGTAAGTCTGGGTTTTCTCTTATGTCGTGCAAATTGTCCACGCAATTTAGGTGTGCTCTGTGCGTGACAATGCTCATAGCCAGAATGGTTTGGCTTTGGATCTCACTTTGAAGTTCGTCAGGAAAGATGACTTTCTCAAATTTTGGAGGTTGCTATTCAACTCGATCAGCATAATCATCATTAACTACAACAATATAAAGAACAACTACTACCAATTCCACCACCACCACAACCACCACAACCACCGCTACTCCCGCCACCACTGCTATCACTACTACTACTACTATTACTACTATCACTTCTACTACTATCATTACTACTAATATTACTACTACTACTACCACCACCACTACCACCACCACAACCACTACCACCACCACCACAACCACTACCACCACCACCACAACCACTACCACCACCTCCACCACAACCACTACCACCACCACCACCACAATCACCACAACCACTACTGCCACCACCACTACCACCACCACAACCACTACCACCACCACCACCACCACCACAACTACTACTACTTCTACTACTAGAGCGGCAGCAACAACAAAAAACAAAACACAATTTGACATCTGCCACGAGCAACAACAATGCATTTCGATCATCATCATCGCTGTCGTCGTCGTCATGAAAATCATCATCATCATCATCATCATCATCATCATCATCATCGTCGTCGTCGTCGTCGTCGTCGTCATCTGCGTCGTCGCAGTCATCATTACTAGCAGCAGCAGCAGCAGTTGTATCGTCCTCGTCACCATCATCGATAACAACCACACAACGACGACATAACATGACTGGACATGTCATGACAAAATAACATAACATAATGTAACGTTACATTGCTTAATTAACATAACAAACATAAAGTAGCAGAACATAGCATAAAATTATATAACATAACAACATAACATAGCATAGCAAAGCAAAGCATAACGTAACATATCGTAACATAACGTAACGTAACGCATCGTATCGTGACGTAACATTACGTAACATAGCATAACATAGCACAGCATAGCATAGCATCGCATAGCGTGACATGATATGACATGACATAAAATAACATATCGTTACATTACATTACATTACATTACACAACATAACAAAAAGTATACTTTATTTGTTTAGAATATGAAATTTAATGTTAACATTTAACGGGGAGTAAGTATTGGCTATGTACAACAGAAGATTCCCAACGCGAGACAACAATTTGCAAACAAGGAATGATAGGAAATGAACAAGGTTGACAGGTTGCATGGTCAGAGGTTACGAGCACTCGGTAGTTCTAGAATCGATGGTGTTTAAAATACTCGAGGCAGTTGGTATAGATGATCAATCGATAGTGTGTGTGTGTGTGTGTGTGTGTGTGTGTGTGTGTGTGTGTGTGTGTGTGTGTGTATGCGCGCGCGTGTGTGTCTGTCTCTGTGTGTGTGTGGATGACAATATCAACGGCACGCTCATTACCGTTTTGATAGGCGGAGAAGAGCTGGGTGTAGTTGTGGAATGCCCTCATGGCCAGGTCCATGCGTCCCTCCAGCTGGTTGCGAGTCAACGTGTACAGAGTCTGACGCATGGTCTCGTTCTGCGAACTCAGTTCCGCCACCTGACGAATTTTCACCTCCACCTAAAGTAAAAATTTTCGTCAATCGTCCCCTGAGCAATGGACTGAAGAAAAAGTCTGCCTGGAATTTAAAAACGTGTACCTGCGCTCAACTGCACATTTCGCACAATTGCCCTCTAGTCAAACATTGACTTCGTGTGGCAGTGAGAGGAAGGGGGTTGGGGGTGGAGGGCCAAGGGCTCTTGTACTGGACTGATGCAGGTGAAGACCACGCAGCTGTGCCAGCAAAGACCCCTATACTCTCCTCAATTACTTATATTCCTACAAGAACTGAGTTTCATATCTAACACATGTTTGTCCAGAGCTCTCGGACATTGTTTCATATACGGGTAACCTTTTTTAAATTTACTTTCCAAGGAGTAGCTTGACAGGGGAAGTCTGTGACGCGATTGTCTCAAACGATGCCTCAGCTCAGAACAAACTGTGAAAATAATTCAATGATGGTAGTGACAATATCCTTGAATGAGTCTTTGTCAATCGAAATAATCTAAAACGAGAGACAGCGAAAGCATTTTTCGTTATTTGTTTGTTTTTGTTTTTACACAAGTATGTCATGAATATATACACTATATGGTGTGGATAGTAACAGGTTTGTGTATTCAGTCTTCCTATGCAGAAACCTATTCCCTAATTTATCATTATGTTCAGTGAATGTTTAAAAAATGCAATTTTTTGAAAAAGACAAACCCTAAAATGGAAATGTGCACTTCATAGAGACTGACACGAAGTATTCGCAGCCCACAGAATGAATGTTTTGAAAAAAGTATACACAATTATCCCAAGTCTACTATTTTTGCATGAAAATGATTGAATACTTCCACAAAGGATACATATTATTGACAATGCCAATGATCGAGGTTCCATCGCATAGATTAGATCAATTACCGTAACTTTACATTGACATTTTGACAAGAATATTTACAAAATGTGCATTGAATGACACATACAAGCCTGTGTCTACAGACCCCTCTATACAAAATGTGCATTGTATGACACATACAAGTCTATGTCTACATCCCCTCTATACAAAATGTGCATTGAATGACACATACAAGCCTGTGTCCACAGACCCCTCTATACAAAATGACTCTCACGGATACGTGTAAACCACCTTCCGGTAATATTCAGACAAGCCTATTTTAATTAACTCTTCTCGTGTCAATGACTTTTAAATCCCTTACTTTGTCGTGATATGCATTTTGTACTATTTCCTTCATTTCCCATTTTTTACAAACTATATGCAAATGAGAAAAAGAGGTTAAGAAACCATTACCTGAAAAGAAAACTCCTGGAAACCAAGAGCCAGGTAGTTCAGTGTTCTCTCCTCCATAGCATCCCAAACCCTCATGAAGTTTTTCTGCACGTGGTACTCCTGCCAGAGATAAAGATGCATCTTGAGCTCGTAGGCAGATTTAGTCTCGTTTAAGATCTCCACCAGAGACTGTTCCTGGTGCAGCAGCTTGCTAAAGAACTGCCCAAGAGCCACGTCCTTCAAGTCATCAAGGTTGGTGTGCATGGTGGAGGCTAACTGTTTGAAGCGGTTGAACTTGAGACTATCCATCCTGCTGGTGGTTTCCATGGCAGCGTGGTAGCGCTGCTGTAGAGCCCCCGTATCCGAGGTGGCCAGCAAGTTGCCGGTGGCATAGGCAGACGTGGTGGCAAAGCTGATGATGGGGTCGTAGATGAGGAAGTGGCAAGGGATGGGACAAATGCACTCCTCCCGAACTTGTCGCTTCATGTCGTCTGTGACGAGAGGAAGGTAAGGGAGAAAATGGGAATAAAAAGCTATTGAAGCCTATCACTCAGATGAAAAAGAGTTTGACCTACGGTGCCTTCAGACTCTCTCCAGGGGCCTCCTTAAGTAAGTGACAATATCAATTGTTGCAGGCCGTTTTTACGAACAAAATAATGCACCTCGGGTGAATGGAAATGTGTACTTCAGAGAGGTACTAGCGAGTATTCTCACGCTTTGGTTATTAAAGTAAGGGCAAAGACAAAAACTGTATCCACTATTTTATGGTTTCGCTGTCCGCAATCGTGATCGACTACCACAAAACTTAGTCCAACGTAACAAACAACTTAATTAAAGTAAAAGTGTTAAGTTTTTACAGAAGCAAGACAGCAATAAATATATGTTCAGACAGGATGTCTTGTTTGAAGTGCTTTTTTTAATAAAACGAGTGAAACTTTGAGTTTGAATCTAATTTGTGGGTTCGTTTGTGGCACTGAACAGGAAGAACTCACGTGACTTGAACTTTGTGACGTAGTGCCTAATTAGTGCCATGCACCTCGTTCAAAGTGAACGTAATACGCAAACATCTTGGTGTGGATTGATCGAAAATTGCTTTACATACTAATTAATTTTTAGTAGCATTTTCAAGTATGCTGTTGTATTCATGAAAACATCCTCGAGTACTGTATCCAAAACATCTCAAAGTTTGACCCTTTCCTTTAGTCCACTTTCCCTCGAGCCACCGCGATTTGCCTCCCTTGCATGATAACAGGTCCGTTATGGCAGCCTGGGACAGAATGAAGAACATGGAAGCTACTCGGCTAGTGTTTAAAACTGATTAAAACTCCATCAAATTATTGTTAAATTGAATAAGTATTTACATGCGAATAAACTTCTACCAGTATATCCTTTCTCGTGCCTCAAAATAACGATGCAAAATGTATCGTATGTTAATAGTTTGATCTTGTTTGCCTTCTTTTCAGCCCTTAAAGAACTTGTAACGCACCAAGTAAGGCATACAAGCAATGCCATCCTATTTTTTTCGTCACGTGTTGAGATTATCTGCTGTCTGTAAGAAACTCACCAATTTGTGGAAGATAGCAGTTGTAGTACTGATCAAGAGTGCAGATAGGGGGCTCTCCTGAAACAAGAGTGTCTATTCAAGTACAGAGAGTAAAAAATTAATCATCTATCAGCTTATTGTCAAGTTTTTCTTTGCATTGATCTGTCGCCGTCCACATTAGATTAATAAAAAGGTTTCAGATAAATGCTATTACGTAATAGTACGTGGTAAATATGGTGATGGTGGTGATGGAAGCTGTCGTGGACATCAAAAGGTTATATTGATTCAAGAGTTCACCTCAACCTATATATACATTCCTCCATTATATTTTTCGTTCAACGAATACGCTATGTTGCCATTATTCATGAATACGCACGCTTGATTTCTTTGTAGTTATGAAACCTCTTGAATAAACAGCAGCAATAATATTATTATGAACATTAATTTGGAGACATCAAAGATAAGCACCGTTAAGGCTTGGCATAAACTGATGACGACATCCGCATGTTTCGTTGACGAGGAGGGTGAGGCAGGACATCTGGCAGCTGTCCGAGGAGTACTTGTCTTGGGTAAAGAAGACGGATTCCCTCCAGCCGCACTCACCCCTTGGCTCTTGCAGGTTGACGATCTTAAACCAAGACGTCGACAGCTGGATATTACGTCTTACTAACAATAACGCCCTGACAACCCTGTATAAATAGCTGCCGCTAGTCATTTCCTGCATCAACGCGAACCTGTCATCATGACCCCTGTGGGGCCTTCCTCCAGTAGCTCAACCGCCATGGGCGGCCCCAAGCAGTTTAATGTGTCACTGGGAGACATCTTACAGCGATGGAATCCTCTCCTTCATGATAAAACGTATGGCTTATGCAATGTTCCTACATCTAGATAAATTCTGCCTCGGCGGTGAATAAGAACGTTTCCCTGACAAACACGTCTATCATCTCACACACATTCACACACACACACACACACCCGCTCTCTCTCTCTCTCTCTCTCTCTCTCTCTCTCTCTCTCTCTCTCTCTCTCTATATATATATATATATATATATATATATATATATATATATATATATATATATATATATATATATATATATATGTGTGTGTGTGTGTGTGTGTGTGTGTGTGAGTGTGTGTGTGTGTGTATATCCCTCCCTCTCTCTCTCTTTGTATCTTTCTCTCTTTCTCTTTTTCTGTCTCTCCCTCTCCATCCACCCTCTCTCTCTCTCTCTCTCTCTCTCTCTCTCTCTCTCTCTCTCTCTCTCTCTCTGAGTCTGTTTCTCTGTCTCTGTTTATGTCTGCCTGCCTGCCTGCCTGCAGGTCTGTCTGCCTGCCTGCCTGTCTGTCTGTCTGTGTGTCTGTTTCTCTCTCTCTCTCTCTCTCTCTCTCTCTCTCTCTCTCTCTCTCTCTCTCTCTCTCTCACCGAGACAAGCTGGATGCCGAGGAAGGCATGCGATCCAGTGGGGACGGCCAGCCCCAGCTCCTGCACCTTGGCAGCCTCGTTCTGGTTGTGTAGTTGAAGTTTGACCCCAGCAGCGTCGTGTGGCCCCGGCATGTACTCGTACTGCTCTACGTTCAGTGTCAGCTTGAGTCCATGGTCTGAACCTGGAGAGAGAGAGAGAGAGAGAGAGAGAGAGAGAGAGAGAGAGAGAGAGAGAGAGAGAGAGAGAGAACAAGAGAGAGAGAGAGAACGAGAGAAAGAGAGAGAGAGAACGAGAGAGAACAAGAGAGAGAACAAGAGAGAGAACAAGAGAGAGAGAGAGAGAGAGAGAGAGAGAGAGAGAGAGAGAGATAGAGAGTTAAAGAGAGAGGAGAGAGAATAAACGAGATAAAGACAGACAGACAGACAGATAGACACACATACACACAGACGCACACACAGCCAGGCAGGCAGGCAGCAGGCAGGCAGGCAGCAGGCAGGCAGGCACACAGGCAAGCAGAGAGGGAGAGAGAAAGGACGAGGTTAACGGTACACTTGTCGATATTCTGGTTCAAAACTGAGGAAATACGGATTAACCGAGATGATGTAGTGAATGAGCACAACAGAGAAATGGGTGGATACTGAGACGGCGACAAACTGACCACACTCCGGCAAGTACTCCTCAGATTGTACCTCGCGGAAATGCCGGTAGTGTGAACATGTAGTCTTCTCAGATAAGCCGGTGCTTAATTGTAGAGCGCTAATATCACATAGGCCTACCATGTCCAGACACAGACAATTCGGTTATGTGACGTTTATTTAAAGCCTCGCGAGCTGCAGTTTCATGTCTGGCCGACATTTGACCCAATATATATACTCACGGATAAGAAACGCGAAAACGTTAGTCCGCCTTCGCCATATCCTAACACGTCCGTATGCTTCATCAATGCAGAATCTGCACTCATCTGTGAACACCACACGTCCCCTCTGTTGCCTGCGCCAGTTGATTCCAGCCTGAGCTCACTGGAGACGAGCCTGGCGATGACGATGAGTCAGCACTGGTCCTGGAGCTGGACGACGGTTTAGTCGCCCATTCTCCTTGAGACGACGGCGCACTGTCCTGGCGCTGACTCGACGCTGGGCATTGCCTGGCAAGTTTGCTGATGTGGTAGTTGCTTTCAGGAACTTTTCTTGCCGATGGCTTCTTAAAATGTAGCGGTCTTGCCGAGGGGTCGTAGCTCGAGGCCTGCCTGACCGTGGTCCATCAGCAACCGTGCCAGTCGCCTGGAAACGGTGCCCTAGACGGTAGATAGTCGAGAGGTGAACATAAAATAGGTTTGCGACTCTTATGTAAGGAACACCAGCCTCCAAATGGCCAAGAGCTCGGTTGCGTTCTCTGCGCTAAGTCTTGGCATCGCTGCTGAGGACTGATGAAAAAGAAAGAGAAAATGTTCAGGCCTGCTTTTTATTGAGGTACAGCCCCTGAACACTGCTACAGCAAGCAAATTTTGCTGCACAACTTGCAAGTGCCTCCCATGAGGCGATCACCATGCTGCATTTGACCGTCCTTTGCCACTGTAAACAGAACGCTGTGCACGAAATGTGCACGTTGTGCGGTAGCTAAGAGTGCAAATGCATAGGCACTGTACGTAAAATATCTCAAGATTGTATTTAAAATATTAAAAATACACACGAACTTTTTCGCGTTTCTTATGTCCGTGAGTATTGGCGGGCTCTAGTTTCAAAGAGTCAAAAGTATCTGTTGTTGTCAACGTGACCGAAGACACTGTCTAAAGGGACTGCCAGCTTCGCCAAATCGGCAGAGAGGTCCCGGACACAGTGATTCGTTGGAACATTGCTTCCGGTGAGCCACTATTTTACAATAGCTGCGCTGTTTGCTCTCCGATGACAGCTCAGTAGCTTAAAATATCAATTTGTCAGTCTGAAGAATACTTCTTGATGACAAGTACAGCACCTAAACTTTTGCAATAAAACTAACGGCAACATTGAAAAATCGCGCATACATTCCGGCACTGGTCTGTCAAATGTAAACAAATTGATCGATGATGAATTCTTGCTTCATTACGCTCAAAGTGTCATTGATTACAAAAGTAATACACTGCTTTCTTTCAATCTTCGAATTTATTAAATGCAGATACACTTGAAAGACACTACTATGGCAAACACGATTATTATTAGTCCACTTTATATTTCATTCAACCGGGGGTGATGTTCCCTCGAATGACAAATCGCGTAAAAACTGCAGAAGCTGGCAGTCCCGTTAGATAGTGTCTTTGACATGACCGAGTTCAACAATTGCCAGTGCACCGAATCATTCAGTAACCAACATTCCAATTTGAATAATATAGCAATTAAAACGCACTATTGATGTATTATACACATTACTTGAGAAATCAATGCCGCCATTCGACTAAAGTTTCTTTTTATGTGTGTCAGTGATTCTTAAAATAAGCATTTTGCATCCGCACTGGGGGGAAAAAGGCGAACATTTGCTACATGTGTTAGCGCAAAAACATTTGGCTTGCGGAGCCTGAAATAAATGTGAATCGACCGAATGTTGTGGCTAGTATCCTGTAATCAAGCACCCCCTTTATATCGCCAGGGTTCAACAAGACCACGCAACTTCTAATAAAGCTTCTAACAAGGCATCAACTATGCACTGCCGTTGATCTGCCTACCTGTGGAGGCGACTCTGAGGATGCTGGAGCTGTCGTGATTAAAGGTGTAGCAAACGCCATGGTCCGTCAGCACCTGGGTAAAGTTGTTCGGGCCGCACTCCTCGCCCTGCCACTCACACCTGCGGCGTGTGTGAAGATGAGTGCTGAAGTCATTGCCTTCTTCGTCGTCACTGTCATTGATACCTCTTTGTTGTCTTTGAACTATAGGTTTTTTAAGACTTTATTGAACTTATTGATTTCTTTATATGATCAGCATAATAGTTTATGGTCGTTTATTCTGTCAACAGTTTTTGGTTGTTTTATTTAAGTATTCGTCGCGCTGACGTTGAACTAACGTCGATGTCGTCGTCGTCGTCGTCGTCATCATCATCATCATCATCATCATCATCATCATCATCATCATCATCATCGTCATCATCATCATTAGTATCAGCAGCAGCAGCGGCAGCAGCAGCGGCAGCATCACCATCATCATCATCATCATACATTATCATCATCATCATCATCGTCGTCGTCGTCATTGTCCTCATCATCATATACATGTACATGTACTATATAGCAACAGTATTGTCCTCGTAAGTTGTGTTGTCACCCATCTTTTCCCTGCAAGCTATTCATGCAGCTGCCCCTACCCTACAATGAGGTCCTCCTTTCGGTGAGCTGTAGCGATGTAGAGGGCGTCCAAGGTCAAATTGGAGGCTTTGTGGAGGTCAAGGACACTGGCATTGACCCTTCCCCTCCTATCGAACATGTTTTCAATCAGCCTGTAGTGTCCAGCTTTCGTGGCAGCCGTCGCTCTACAGTAGCATGAAGAGATGAATTGTTTCGTGAATGAATAAATGAATAAACGAACGAATGAATGAATGTATGAATGAACAAATAAGCTCATTAATAAGAATTTCAACACGAGAAGAAAGAAAAAGAAACACGAAAAAATTATATTATCCTGCAAAAGGTACACAAAGTCGGATTTGAAAATTGCGAGTTGTAGCAATTAATGAAAAAAACTACAAAACAAGAACTTTAAATGTGTGCACGAATGGTAAAATCGGATCATTCCTAATGAAGTAATAGCATGCTGTTCATAAGTCAGTGATTGTGATCAAACAGCCGTTGAAGCTGACGGAGGCAGTGAATATAAAAAGTCCTTAACTATGGTGGTCAAATAGATTTTACACGGTGATTTTACAACTGGATTGAATGTGGGTGGGCAGAACAAGCCTAGAAAAGACTGACACATCATAATTAGGTTATATACACATGTTACGATGCCGTGGGGGATTCAAATCTTCGACTCAACCCACGAAGAATAAGTTCTTTTCAGACCACACGGACAGGTGAGCACATCTGAAACTGTGAATTAACCACCATTTAGTCAGTGACTATCTTAAAAACTCTCAAAGATGCCAGAAATATGGTCCTGAAAGCAATTAATGGCTAAAACGCAATTTTGACCGAAACATCAGATTATACATTGCTGACTTTGAACTCTGGATGTCCAACAACAAGTTGAAACTAAACTGCGAGAAAACAGAAGGCATCCGTTTCACCAAACCCTCACTCTCTACCTCCCTCACTCTCCCTCCTTCTATCATTCTAGGAGGCGGCACTGTTGGTTTCTCAGACTGTGTCCGTGATCTTGGCATTTTTCTAGACAGTGATCTCTCTATAAAACAACACGTTCTAAAAGTCTGCCAGGCCGCTTACTTAGAATAAAAAATAGGTTCCATTCGCCCCTACCTCACAGAAGACGCTACCAAAACGCTATTTACATCATACATACTTTCTAGGCTGGACTATGGCAACTCGATTCTAAGTAGCTGTCCCAAATCTGCAACTCTTCCGCTTCAACGTGTTTAAAATTCTGTCGCCCGTCTTGTCTGCAAAACCCCACGAACCCAGTCTTGTAATCCCCTGTTGAAGAAATTGCATTGGCTCCCGGTAGGCCTGAGGATCCAATACAAGTGCTGCTGCCTCTGTTTCAGAATCATCACCGGCTCTGCTCCTCTATACCTCTCACAACCATTCGAACTATACACCCCCGCAAGAACAATCCGCTCATCTTCTGATACCATTTTTTTAAATATCAAACCCTACACTCGCGATCAGCAGGGCGGAAGAGCTTTTTCTCACTCTGCTGCCGTCGCATGGGACTCTCTCCCCAGCGCAGTCCGACATTGCGAAGATCTTGATTCCTTTAAATCTAACCTCAAAACTCTCTTTTTCATACAACACTTTGAAAAACCTCTGCATCAGTAATTTTCACACTTGTGGGTTTTTCTTTTATCAGGTGTGTGCCTCCTGTCTAGTCTTGCTTGTCAGTATGTATTACTTTATTATGTTTGCTTGTTTGTATGTTTTTGTGTTATTTTCCTGTGTGTCTATGGTTGTTTGCTTTTATGCTTGCATGAATCTATTTGTTTCCGGCTTTTTCGTTGTTTGCTTGCTTGCTTGCATGGTTGATATCTGTTTGTTGCTTTGCCTTATTTGCTTGTGTGCTTATGTTCCTTTTTTATGTTTCTGTTGCTTTTTCAGTTTTTGCATGTATGTTTGCACGATTGATGTCTGTTTGCGTCTTTATCTTGCCTTTTTGTTGCTATAGTTGTTTGCAGTTTGCTTGTGTGGCTATGTTATTTTTTAACTTTGTAAAGCGCTTTGTGCTCGGAAAGCGCTATATAAATACTCATTAGTAGTAGTAGTAGTAGTAGTAGTAGTAGTAGTAGTAGTAGCAGCAGCAGCAGCAGCAGCAGCAGTAGTAGTAGTAGTAGTAGTAGTAGTAGTAGTAGTAGTAGTAGTAGTATACATTTAAATCGCGTTTTCGGGTGTCTTGCTCCAGCGACTGTATGCGGCTTTTGCCGTATCAGCTCACAAATAGAATATGAAGAGAGAAGCCAATAAATAAATGCTTAAATGCATAAGGTAACTACTGTATAATGAACTAAAGAGCACTCTGAGAGTGCAAACATCCATTAAAAATCCCACAACTACTCTTTCCTGGCCTGTAACATTAATTCAGGCACGATTTTCTGCTAGCCAGGCCTGACGCTACGAAGCTTAGTTCATTTTAGTGGCTGAAAACGGTTTCGTGAATGCCGAACCCAAACGACGATGTCATCAGTGGTTTAACGACATCAGCTTCGTGCTTTGCGATAAAATGTCCTTTGTTGGTCGTAATTCCAAACTGGGGAAAAACAACCTCCAAAAGTTTATCAATTGTTTCTTGGATATATCCCTAATCTTCCAGCAAATTTTATCAGGATCCATTTTGAACTTTTGGAATTATTTGGCTGAGTAACTAATTCACGAACCGAGGATAAAACTTTTACTGCGTTCCGTTGCACTCTGCTTCATCTCTGCTACGATGTGGCAGGCTCAGGAGTTTCGATTGGTTGGTTTCTTTAATTACTTAAAAAGCACATTATCATTAAAGGTTGAGGGTTTTGGAGGTCCTCTTTGAATATATGAATCCCCAAAATGATTTCACATTCAATGTTATCCCTCTTAATCGACTAGACGACTTAATAACAGCATTAAGGTCGATTATCGTTGATAACAAAAGGGAGATAACCATCACCAGTCATAAAGGAAGGTCAAGGATATCCAAATATGTGTCGTCGGCTACTTCGTTACAGGTATTGGTATAAATGCCGATGTTTACGAATAATATCAAACCATGACGTACAATCCACTCTGCCATGATGAGGAGTGCACCACAGCATTCATTTCTACGAAATTCGAAATAAATCTGCATGTCTGCCACTTCCATGGCTGTAAACTTCGTGGCTCAAAGCATGTTTACCGTGAAGTCCGTGGAGTGACTTCAATAAAATTTTATGTTTAGTATGCGCCAATCAAATACGACTACGGGCAC
>JAWQFJ010013088.1:15000-17500 GCA_034096865.1 Theodoxus fluviatilis | reverse complement strand
CTAAGCGCAATAAAATACAGAACTTGAAGTGTAATCTAAATCTGCTGAACTGGTGGAGGAAGCTTGTGGCTTTTGCTTTTGTAGGTGTGCCGATATTTGTTTTCGAAAATCTGCTGATTTAGTCACGTCAGCACCTCAGCAAATCAGCAGTCTTGATAATGAATGATTCACGTTAGATGATAAATATCGCCTTGAGGCTTGATCACAATTGAGTGATTCTGAATCAGAGTTGAAGAGTTTTGGCAACTCTTGCCTTGGTCATCTCTTGAAAAAATATTTGTTCATATGCTGATGTTGTAATGCATGAAAAAAGAATTCATTCAGTGTGAGTGTAACTAGCATTTTCCTTTATCTTGATAGGATTTTTTTTCAGCTTGTGGTTGGGTTTTTTTCATTGTGCTTATTGGTTGTTGATGGGGGGAACTTCAATTACATGTCCCCTGCTACCATATTCCCCTCTGTGCTGCCATTCCTATACCACCCCTAGCTGCCCTCTTAACTTTGTCCTAGTCAAACTCATTCTAAATTTAGTGATCATGTAATGATCTTGTGACTGTCATTACCAGAAAGGCAAGAGTTCATCACATGATCTCTAAAATTAGAATAATGTGTTTGAATGGTAAAATTCAGGAGCGAATCCAGTGCTTTGCTGGAGAGTTGGGGTAGTATAGAAAAAGTGGGTGGAGTATGGCGAAATGGGACATTGTAAGCTAACCAACACCTCCCAGTGGCCTGTTTGGCTGCTTGGGGGCTGCCCCTGGCTGAGCTACTGAAACAATGCATGAAAGCCCAGCATTACTTTCATAAGGGGGGAAAAACCCTTATGGTTACAGTAACCCGACCAATCCTTTTTTCTGCCAACCCCTAACTTTTTTTCTCCATCATGCAAAGAAAGAATTTAAGAGAAAATTGTAATTGAAGGTAAACAAGCAACCATTAAAAAAAAAATTCCAAGCACTTTTTTCTTATCAGTCAGATCATATACTATGTCACCAAAATGACACCAAATCACTTTGATTTAACACTTTAAAGCAATTATTGATTTTTTAATTAATTTTCAAAAATATGGGTCAAATGAAGGTCAAAATCGTAGGTCCTAAAACGTGGACCAAGTCCATTAAAAAGAAAGTTTTTGTCCTAGAGCTTCAAAACTTGCATTAAAATTTGATCTTGTTCCTCCAAATCTAGGAAATAGGTTTCATAAAAATATCCATGATGTGGGGTGAGTAATTACTTTTTTGTGATATCCGTAATGGGTTTTTCAAGAAAAACGGCAGCCTACATGATGTAGATATATTTTAAAAAATCAGTAAATTGCCATTTCTCTCCCTCACCTAAGGAAAATGTCCACATTGTTGTTTTGAACAGGCACAATGATAACTTTGCTGTTGAGTTGCATTTTAAGAGTGTTTTAGGAACACAGATTCACAAATGTCCAACATGCGATGGAACCAAACAGAAACTAAATTCCAGTAAACTGTTCAACAAATGCACTTTTGCTGATTTATTCTGGTTCATAACACATCCAAAATAAATTCTATGGCCAAGAACAATCCACAAACAGACTTGAAAGGAATACTTACATACAAAATCTTCCAATTAATATTATATTACATACAAGAATACTTAAGTTAATGATTTTCTTATCATGAAAGCAAGGCAAATCAAGTCAGCATCTTCATAACTGGCAAGTAAATGGCTCACATGATACAGTTGCTCCATACATAAAAGAAGACTATTAGTTCTTTGCACAATCTTTCTATAAATGCCTTAGCTTAATGCTATGAGAATTTGTGATTCTTAACTTCAAGTTATACAGAGCTTTGAAATATCACATGTGTACACAGTGACACACACATGCCCTCTGCATGTCTGGTGGTGTAGGTAATCACTGACCGATCATTAAAAAAATTTCCATTACCATGATCATGAATCAAAGATTGAGGAAATTGCTGTGAACTATGCAATCCAGAGAAGAAAATAATACAGACTAGAAGTTACCCAAGTACATTAATGTCATTAATAAAAACAAATCATCAGTGCTTTCACCTTTTTTTTCAAACTTCAGCAACTTCAAAAACACTCATTTATATTCAATAGCAGGGCATGATCTGCCCATGTTTACAAAGCTTACAGTTAGTCATAAACCTATGGCATCAGTAGTCCTTGACATTGCAGTTTCTGCATACAATTTTTGTTTGCGAAAATGTTGATGAGTATTAAATTAATGATGCATGTGGAATTTATTATAGTGAATAATAGTGGCCAAAACATTTCATCGCAATGAATAAACGCAACCGATCATAGCAGGAATGAAAAAAAGGTCATAAAGATAAACAAAACTTACAAACACTATGCCGGAAAGCTAGCATAATAAAATGCAAGCACGTAGGTTTTACAAACATGACAGTTGACACATGGCAACTCGCTTTGTGGAGATGAGCATTATTGAAGTTGAAAACTAGTTATGTAGTTTTCTATTAAATTTGTTGATACAGTG